>JASANC010005011.1:0-56792 GCA_030248135.1 Theristus sp. LFF4_11
GAGCAGAGTTTTGGGTATAGAGCTGATCTCGGCCACCAACTCTCGCCTTTATATAGGTTTTGGAACCTAGATAATGGAGGGAGTGAGTGGCAGGGAGCAGTTGTGAAAAGAGTGTAGAAAGTATAGAGATTAGTTAGAACCATTACAAAAGAGTGGCAGATACGATAGAGAACAAGGAATCACAATTGCAGTTATAGCGTTATGAGTATAAGAAATCATTAGAGTCAGTTTCACCATTGCGTTCATCCAACGTGCACACGCGTTACGTCCAAATCACAGCTGGCGTCCAACGTTAAACGGTCAGCCTCCGTGCTCACCCGTGTTCTGTGGTCAACTAATGATCAGGCCGGAGCGCGGCGCGTGGACAGCACGTGCACAGTGAAGGTCTGATCCATCCGCTAGGGTATTGTGCAACAATGCACATTACACATACGGCATTTTTACACCACAAAATTATACAAAAACTAGCTTTTCAATATCTACATTTTCTTCTGTGTCATTAAAATTATTGAAAAACCATGACTTACCTGGCGAACGGGCGAACAGTCGCTATTCACCCGCGCACCCTTCACAAAGTTGAATCACACACCAAAAATTCGGCTAATTGTTGTATTTTCAACAAAATATTCTTTGCGATTTATGTACTGTCAGTCATCGAATAGCGATCGCTGCTTATTATGAGCAGTTCGCAATCATCGGCAAGTTTCTCCCCGCACAGTGTTTTTAAAATACAAAATACAAAGTTCTGGATCAGTCAAAATAAAGTCGAATGCTATTCGGCAGAATGCGGATTTGATCACGGAGGCGGAAACTTTCAGCAACCTTGCAGATTTTTTTAAAACGACACTTTTAGTCAGACGAAAAGGATGACCGAACGGAGATTTTGTCCACTGTACGGTCCACTGTAGCGACCGTTTTTGTTGACAATTCTCTGAAAAAACGTAGCTTTCTAAGCATTGCTAATGTCACAATTTCCAGCTCAAAAAGTTACCTTGCTGTGTACGTTTGGTTTGTCCGAAAAGCGCGGGCTTATTTTGCACGTGTTGTTGACTTTTTGACAGACACAGTGAAAGCTTGCAAATAATATCGTAACATGTATCAGGGTTGTATTACGCATTTTTTTCTGTCGGCGCGGTCCGAAACCGATTGGGCCACAAAACAAAATTTTCTCAAATAAAAAACACATGACAAAGTTTTGCGCGGCGACAGAGATTTGGAGACGGAAGACTGTACAACATGCACATTGTTGTAAGTGGAATTATTTTCTCGTTTCAAAAAACGATTAAAACATTCAAAGCGAGAAAAAAATTATGTGTCATTCTGCGATAATGGCAAACTAGCCGATAACACCGTGTGCATAGTTTGGCTGACAATAATAAAAAAGGCCCACCCAGTTATTTTGTTGCCTCAAGTGAGGTGGTGAAAATTAATGTGCCACCCGTCGGAAAACACTTGGTGGGTGGTCTTTGCTTTACTATCTTTTCATCGAATTTTCAGATGTGCAGTCCATCTGGGCTGGTATACAGACAAATACAAAAGCAAAAGCTATGAACTTGAACGTTGTGAAGTTTTTTGATGCATTATTGGTGCTTGGTGGTACATACATCCGCGACAACAAGTCAAGAGTGGATAGGAACAAGCAACCGTCAATCAAAAAAAACCTACAAATGCGCTGTTTGTGACAAGGTCACAGAATAGGATGCGGTTATTTTACAATTTGTCACGTTTTTTTTAATTGAACAGAAACAAAAAATCTATAAGATAAGAGAGCATAGTTTTCGAAATGCAAACTGTATGAGTTCTTTGTAGTCGAAAGTCTGGAAACCACAAACAACTTTTTTAAATTTAAAAAAGTAATCGCCAAAGTCTATATTTTGATGCAATAAAATAAAAAAGGCATTGAAAAAATATAAAAACATATCGCGAAACAAGTTTGACTTGATTTATTGCTGATACTTGTCACATGGTGTGTTTTGCTTGTTCAGGCAAGTTCAGGAGACAAGCAGAAAAACAAGCAGAACAAAAACAAAACAAGCGTGACGCAAAAATTGGCAGGGTCTGTAGCGTACACATCCACGTGAATTGTGGTTAGACTTTGTGGGTTTTAGTCTTAAAACAACAGTTGTATTTTTGATTGTAAAGTGACTTTTGTGTGAGAAAGTTTATTGAAACTGCAAAACAAAGGTAAAGCAGACGCGCAGTGCGAAACGCAACCTGTAAAAAACAGCATTGTCTTCGCATCCAGACTTAAACGATCTTACAGCTCAATCGCCCATTGTTAGATCGGTCGAAATAGAGACTTTCACTTTTTCTCTAGTTGTTCATTCTGCACGTTCAAAATTGTTACCAATAATTCTTGTTCAAGATCTTAGCACAACAACAACAACAATAATAATAGACAGAACAACGAACAAGACGAAAGGATAACGTAAACGTTTTTTGTTCATAAGTTTATACGTTCATGGTTTTCTGTTCGAATTTGTAGTTCTCTCTTCAATAAACATCAGAAATGCGTTTTTATCAATGTTCTCAAAACATGCGCAGTCGAATTCGGAGCTGATTGATTACGTTGGGTTTGCGTGTTTTTTAATGTTCGCCAATAACGTTTTTTTCTAGTGCGGTATCAACGTCCGCAAATATTCACGTGACTTATCATGTGGACCATACTTTATTTGGTGTGTTTTCCTTGTTTAGTTTGTGTGTCGATCCAATGGATAATGTGCATGGATATTTTTCTGACAGCTTCGAAAATCATTCCGATCAAATAATACCCTACTCATGAGAAACCTTAAAAAGTTTGCAATTAAGAAATGTAATGCAATTAATTGAATTAGGCAATTTCGCGGCACCTTTGTAGCTCAGCAGAAAGTCTTTCGCGTCTCACCTTTAAACCAAATATGCACAGGTTCGATCCCTCACGGAAAAGATCACGCGAACCTGTTGTCGCCCTCCATGATAACCCACTGTATATCGAAAGAAAAACTTTTGGATTCTGCTGCGTTTTGAGGAAACAGCGACCGAATGCCACCGAAATCAAAAGATAGAGCCAGGTCACTGGTGGCCCCGAGACTCGAGGCGGGGCTCAGAGGCTGTCCCGCTGTCGAGATGAGAGATTGATCCACTGGACTCTCAAACATTCACACACCATGCACCAATCCACTGAAGTTTGGGTTTCTGGAACTGGTGCAAGGATTGAGTTGATGTACAAATGCAAACAAAATTGGCAATAAACCGACGAAAAATTACTGATGTATAAACCAATTTTGACTAAATTTCTTCATTTTTGATCAAAAGTTTTTTGCTTTTTGGGCTCAAATTAACGCTTTTCATGCTCTAGTTTTTTGTCATTTTTATGAAGCAGCAATTTTGTGGTTAATTGTGAGGGTTCGAAAAAATCCCATTTTTTTAAATAAAAAAATATTTTTTTAAAAATTTTTAATTTAAATTTTTTTTCAAAATGCCGGAGGAAAATCCGATGGTCGACAAAAATAGGTGCACCGGTTTACCGGTTCTTGTTGTTGTTGATGGGAAGGGCAACGCCGCGCTTCTTCAAGACGGCCAATTGGCAACAATCAAGAGTTGACATTGACAAGTAGGTGTCCTCCAATTTGAAGGGTAAAACCAAAGTAATTTACTGCTTTTTAGTCCATTTAACGAGCTCATGAAACCAATTGCAATTGCTTCTATCTAGACTTTGCTCGTCGATCTTTGACCTGAAAGTAGAAATTGTCACAAAAAAATTCTGCTAAAAACAAAGTCCACACAAAACTCTGGGCAAAAAAAGCATAATGACACTTGTCTTAAACAGGGGTCGAGCCCGATTTTTGGCGAATCCGAGGGGGGGGGTCCGCCCAAATTTGGGGGGGGGGGGGGTCGTCCCGGGTGGGGGGGGGGTCGACTTGGTTGGGGGGGGCTCCCGAACGAGACCGAAAATTCTAGGGGGGGGGTCCGCCGAGCGAGACCGAAAATTCTAGGGGGGGGGGGGTCGGGTCGGACCAAAATTTTTTCTTGACGATGACATTGTCTGGGCAAAAAATGGCTAGTAGGGGTCGATTTGGTTGGGGGGGGGGTCCCGAGCGAGACCGAAAATTCTAGGGGGGGGGGTCGGCGTCGGACCAAAAGTTGTTGAATAAAAGTGCTAGAAACCACAGCATCCAGTCAAGGCCTCTCTCTAGTCATACATTTTGCTTTGATTTTCGTTCGGGTCGGGCGGGACATCTGAAAGCTAAACGAACGAGACACGCTGCACGGGTCAGACTTGATATTGAAGTACAGTATTGAAAACGTTGACGTACAAAGTGGTAAATGTATAACAAAGTGGTACATATACAAAAAAACATACAATATATATTGAGATACAAACATGCAGATAATATAGATACCTACAGATGAGAGAAATATAGAGATATACAAGAGAAAATGTCTCCATCGGAAGTCAAAATCAAAGGGGGGTGGTCAGACGGTCAGGATGTCGCGGAAAAACTACCGCGAGAAAAAGTGCGCGTTATCTCACAGTTTCAATTGAGCTCTCACTGTTGAGCGCACATGCTGCAATGTTTTGACTTCAAGCTGCGCTGTGTGTTCTGTGTTCTGTGTTGCATTTCCTTCAACATGTTTTTCATTCTGTTGTTTTTCCATGTGTTGGTATCTTGACATAAAACGTATTTTTTCTCAATAAACGCCGCAACACAGGATTTGGTAGGGGGGGGGGGGGTTTGGAAGGTCGAAATCTGGGAGGGGGGTCGGTACTCCTTCAAAATACGGGTCCGCTCAAATTTCATCGCAACGCGCTGATTGATGGCTCAAATGAAAGCCCTCGTTCTGCTGAGTATATCCTGTGTATGGGTTTTTTGAAATTCAAAAATTTGAAGAAGTTATTTGAATTTGAAATTTTAGATAGAGTGGGTCTGTGGTGAGCTTGTCAAGTGCACTGAATGTTGTATTTATGTGCTTGATGGATATTTATGATGGATACCGTTCACATGATTGCATGAAACAGTCATACGTCTGAAATTGGTGCCCACGGGTTACGGTAGCGGCAGTTTTGGATCTTGACACGAAGTTGCAGAAAACCACTTTGTTTCTTGGGAATAACACTTGAAACCTTTTAGAAACATGCAGCATTTATAACAGAATGTCAAAAACCGGATTCCAAGGATTACGGTAACTATGCAGTGGGTCTCGACACGATTTTTTAAAAACGTCCTTTTATTGCCAAGATAAGCAACTAGAATGATGGATGCCGTTCACATGATTGCATGTAACAGTCATATGTCGGAAGTTTGGTCCCACGGGTTACGGTAGCGGTAGTTTTGGGTCTTGACACGAAGTTGCTGAAAACCACTTTGTTTCTTGTGAATAACAGTTGAAACCTTTTAGAAACATGCAACGGAACACTCGGCTGTCCCATTCAGCGACGTTCAGCAAACGGCGGCTACGAAATTGGCATGTGCTGTATGGCTACTCTCAGGGTGACATCGCTACTTTTACTACATGTACAAACGCAGCTAATGTTACACAACATTTTTGCTTGAGGAGACATTTGTTCGCGACCCTTCGAGTCACTTGCTGCATTCGTTACCGGGTTTCATTCAGTAGCGAAAGTGCGGGGGGGTGGGGGGTCCACCCCCCCCCTCAGCCAAAAATCCTGCCCGTGCACGGGCAGATACCCGTGTACCCCCCTCCCCCCTTTACCTCGACACGGGTACTAGACTCCCCCACCCCCCTGCGCGAGAAAACACGGGATCGCACCCCCCCCCCCTCACGGTGGTCAATCTCATCTCAATTTTTTTCAAAAATACCGTAATTTTTGCATTTTTCTTGACGTTTGTGTCTGTCCCTGCATAGATTTTGTTGTTTCTGACCAAACAAGCAGCTTGTTTGCACAAAATATTCTGTATTTTACAAGAATTTCTGTGTTTTTCTAAGGCAAAAATTTGGTATTACCCGTGCGATCCAGTGTACCCCCCCCCTCACGAAATTTTTCTGCCAGTGCACCCCCCCCCTCAAGAAAATTTGTTGCCCGTGCACCCCCCCTCACCGAGAAGGCACCTGACCCCCCCTCTAAAATTAGGCAAACACCCCCCCTCACCCGAGGTCCCGCTTTCGCTACTGGTTTCATTGGCATACTTTCTCATTTTCACGACTGCGATGTCAAAGTTTTCTGTCAACCCACCAATCATGTGAACGGTATCCATCATTCTAGTTGCTTTTCTTGGCAATAAAAGGACGTTTTTAAGCAATCGTGTCGAGACCTACTGCAGAGTTACCGTAATCCTTGAAATCCGGTTTTTGACATTCTGTTATAATGCTGCATGTTTCTAAAAGGTTTCAAGTGTTATTCACAAGAAACAAAGTGGTTTTCTGCAACTTCGTGTCAAGACCCAAAACTGCCGCTACCGTAACCCGTGGGCACCAATTTCAGACGTATGACTGTTTCATGCAATCATGTGAACGGTATCCATCATAAATATCCATCAAGCACATAAATACAACATTCAGTGCACTGACAAGCTCACCACAGACCCACTCTATCTAAAATTTCAAATTCAAATAACTTCTTCAAATTTTTGAATTTCAAAAAACCCATACACAGGATTACTCAGCAGAACGAGGGCTTTCATTTGAGCCATCAATCAGTGCGCTGCGATGAAATTTGAGCGGACCCGTATTTTGAAGGAGTACCGGGGGTGTCTGGCCTAGGGTTAGGGGAAAAAAAATCCGAATTTTTTTTAATTAAAAAAAATTTAAAAAAAATAATTTTTTTTACAAGTTAGGTTTGTTCGAAGCGTCTCGTCGAGCTGAGTTCATCTAGACTATTTTCAGAACGATCCGGAAAACTATAAGAGCGAAAATCGTGTTTTATTGAAATTATGTCCATTTCATAGAGGGATAGTTGCATTTTCAACAGTAAAACAGGACAATTTTCGACGTTTACTTGAATATTGAACCGTTCTTAGTTGTTCCTCTTTAGAAAATTACCAAAATTTGACTGTGTTCAAAAATTCCTGTTTGCTGTAGCTAAGTCGGCAACCCCTGTCGACCCGGTCGCCCCCCCCCCCCAAGACACTTACTTTCAGGTTCAACCAGCTATGCTATCTGCCACATGGCGAGAGCCCACTCTTCAAATCATCGTATCGAAAACACGTACCATGATTTCGCGATCACGTTGCGGGCAACTGACAGACGCAAGTTTAACACGTTAGTTTAGCTCAGCACGCAAGTTTTAACATGTGGCCATGTTATCGGGTATCTGAAAAACGGTCGTGTGATGTGGTATTAACCAACATCTCCGCTCCAATTGTTTAACAATATATCGCACAACTCCATTGTAGACCTATAACATACGCCAATCAACAAGATATCATGTTCATCTCATGGCCTACCGACTGAAAAACCTGTTCTAAGTTGCAAGAAAACGATTTCTGAAACGATATTTCAATTCAGTTAAGTCATTTCAACGCTAAAAATTGACTCTAGAAAAGAAGTTGGGAAGAAAATTTGGTTTGAACTTTCAAAAAATTATGCCATAAATCGAATTTTCAGAGCAAAGTAAAAGAAAAATTTTTCAAATTTTTTTTTAAAGTTTGAATTTAAAAAAAAACGAAAAAAAATAAAAAAAATTTTTTTCAAAGCCCCTAACCCTAGTCTGCCCCCCCCAAATTTGAGAGAATTGTGCCAAAATTGAGGTTTTCAGAGCATATTAGAGGAAAATTTTTCAATTTTTTTTAAAAAATCGGCATTTTTGTTTTTTTTAATCACTTTTTTTTAAATTTCATTTTTGTTTAACAACCCTACTATGAACATAGTTTTTTTCTGTGGTGGAAGCATAGTTGTTCTAGGGGGGGGCCTGGGGGGGGGGGGGGCCCCCCCCCCCCAAAAATTTCGAATCTATCTCTATCAAACAGGTTTTTTCGGCTCAGCTATTATCTATCTGAAAAATTTTCTCAGCCAGCTATCTATCTAAAAAATTTTGTCTTCGAAGACATAAAATGAGTCAATTTTTGACCAAAATTGACCATTTTTGCTCGTAATTCTTGAAAATTTCGCTAATTTCAGGCAAAATACCCGTTTATACTTGATTTTTAGTCTATTTTTAACATTGTTTTGCTGTTTTTATAGCTTTTTAGCGTTTTAGCTATGTATCTATCAAATTTCAAAATTTTGACCGGGCCCCCCCCCCCAATTTTCAGAGCAAAAGAGTGAAATGAGATTGAGATTTTGTGAAAGAATATGGTGACGATAGTGCGTGTAGATAGATAAAATTTTTTTTTCAAATTTTTTTTTTTTTTTAAATTTGAAAAAAAAATCCAAATTAAGAAAATAAGAAAGATGAGAAAAAAGATATGAGGGAATGAAACGGGTAAAAAAAAAAAAACAAAAAAAAATAAAAAAAATTTTTTTTTTCAAAGCCCCTAACCCTACCCCCAACCCCTCGGCTCTGGAACAACTATGGGTGGAAGGAATGGACTATGTTATATTTAGCAATTTAGCTGTAGTTAAAATTACCGTTTTTTTGTGTTCAACAAGAACAAGACGCTCAGTTTTAACCGAATTTCATGTTTTTGATTAAATCAGAGTGTCCGCACACCACACAGATTACAGTACCGAAGACGGGGGGGGAGCAGTAGCGAAAGCGGGACCTCGGGTGAGGGGGGGGGGGTTTGCCTAATTTTAGAGGGGGGGGGTCAGGTGCCTTCTCGGTGAGGGGGGGGTGCACGGGCAGCAAATTTTCTAGAGGGGGGGGGGTGCACTGGCAGAAAAATTTCGTGAGGGGGGGGGGTACACTGGATCGCACGGGTAATACCAAATTTTTGCCTTAGAAAAACACAGAAATTCTTGTAAAATACAGAATATTTTGTGCAAACAAGCTGCTTGTTTGGTCAGAAACAACAAAATCTATGCAGGGACAGACACAAACGTCAAGAAAAATGCAAAAATTACGGTATTTTTGAAAAAAATTGAGATGAGATTGACCACCGTGAGGGGGGGGGGTGCGATCCCGTGTTTTCTCGCGGAGGGGGGTGGGGGGGAGTCTAGTACCCGTGTCGAGGTAAAGGGGGGGAGGGGGGGTACACGGGTATCTGCCCGTGCACGGGCAGGATTTTCGGCTGAGGGGGTGGACCCCCCCACCCCCCCGCACTTTCGCTACTGGTGGGGGGGGGGTACACCCCCCCCCCCAGAGCACCCGAGACCGCCGCGTGGGGGGGTGGGGGGGTCACGCGACACCCCCCCCCCAAAACCTGACACTGGACCATCCACCCCTAGAGATGTAAGGGTCAAAAAAAAAATTTTTTTTTAAATTTTTTTTAAAAAAAAAGTAAAAAAAATGAGCATTTTTTTATTTTTTTTATTAAAAATTTTTGAAATTTTTTCTTTAATGTGCCCTGAAAATGCCGTTTTTGGCATAATTTTTCGAAAGTTCAACAAAAATTTTCTTTGACTTTACCTTGTCACTTAGTCTTCAACGCTGCAGGTGCAGTACCGTGGGCCCAAAAAAATTTTCGAGGGGGGGGGGTATGGTACCGTGGGGGGGGGGGTGCCGACCAAAAAGTGAGGGGGGGGTCCAACCTATGGTAACGTGGGACTAGGGTTGTTTAAAAAAACAAAAATCGTCATTTTTGTTTTTTTTTTTTTTTAAATTTTTTTTTTTTTTAAAAAAATTTCAAAAATCAAAGTTGTGCTAAATCAATCAGGGAGTCCGAAGAACCACATATGATATGCAAGCGCCTCCCGAATGACTCCCATATGACGGAACTTTGCAGATTTTGTTTTGGTGACCTCAATTACCCCTTTTCCAAACCGTCACCATGCCTCTTCTTGTGTTTTGACCTCCAAAACGTCACTAATTGTCCCCAGCTAAACTAATGCTGAAGTGAAGACCAACATACCGCCTTGAAATTCGATCAATTCTTCTGATGGTGTCGCGACGACACGACACGAAGCAGCAACCAGACAACGTAGCGCTTGCAAACGGAGCATCGAGCACAATCGGACGCTCTGCGAGGCGAATCGTCACCTTATCTGCATCGGAAATGGTAGGCCAAGCTTTGGGACGCTCAAAAACTTCATCGCGACCTAAAATCAGTCGGTAAAACGGCCCAAAATCGACTGCTAAAGGTTTTACGAGGTATAATCAAAGAAAATTTTTGTTGAACTTTCGAAAAATTTTGCCAAAATTGAGGTTTTCAGAGCATATTGGAGGAAAATTTTTCGAATTTTAAAAAAAAAAAAAAATCGGCATTTTTGTTTTTTTTAATCACTTTTTTTAAAAAAAAAATTTTCATTTTTGTTTAACAACCCTACGTGGGACCCCCCCCCAGGGGGGTCCCATGGGGGGGGTGCATTTTTTCAAAATTTTCTGTGGGGGGGTCCACCCCCCCCCCCCCCCCCCCCCCATGAAATTTTTTCGCTTTCATTTGAAAGGAAAAACGCTAAATTTTGCTGCAAAATCTTTGAAATTACAATGAAGATGGTCAAGTTATCATATATTCAGCTTATATTATGGACTTTATAGACAAAAAATCATGATTTTCGAAAAAAAATTTAGGGTGTGCAGAAAATTTTGGGGGGGGGGGGGGTCTCCGCCAGACAAAATTTCATGGGGGGGGGGGGGTGTCGGCCAAATTTTCGAGGGGGGGGGGGGGGGTACGAAGGGGGGGTGCCCGGTTTTAGGGGGGGGGTGGCACGGTGCCCCCCCACCCCCCCCCCCCACCCGAGGTTCTCGGGTGCTCTGGGGGGGGTGTACCCCCCCACCCCCCCCCCCGCCCACGGTACTGTGCAGGTGGTATTCTGGATTGATTTATCGACTGTTTTCAGCCTTGGTGAGTGATGATCGACTCGCGCATTGAAGTACTTGAGCGTCGCAAAGGCTAGTTCAACAAATTCCGATGTCGCTAAGGTGAGATAGAAGCAGAGAACTCACATTTACGCATCCTTTTTCAGGATCTCGAAAGGTGGAAATTGCACTGTCTGCCACTGCAAGCGTAACTTCGTTGGTTGCTCGTTGCTGTTTCGCCTCGTGTCGTCAGCATGATCACACCGGTTTGTTGTGGAACTTGTTTCCATGTTATTTGAGGTGAATTGAGAGGCAAAACACGAGACGTGATGTCGTCGGTGGGAAAATGGGGTCGCCGAAACCAAGTCTGAAATTTTCACCCTCCTCCCATATGAGTGGGGGTCATATGGTAAGTCGGTGGCTCCTCAGATGGTGATATTCGGACTCCCTGAAAAATTCTGAACAACTTTCATTAAAAAAAAAAAATTTTAAAAAATAAAAAAAAATAGAAAATTTTTTTTTCTTGACATCTCTATCCACACCTCCCCCCCTCGAAATTTGCTAGACACCCCCCACCCCCCACCCTAGATGGACCTAAGTAACAGTGACGGCCTTTAACAAAACCACGGAGGCAACACGGAACACGGAGGCTGCACGCTTAACAAAACCACGGAGGCAACACGGAGGCTGCGTGCAGCTAAAGTGACCCATATTTTACATGCACACAACACGCTGCGCACCTTTAACAAAACCACGGAACACGGAGGCTCGCGGATTTGGGGAGATTTGGGGACAGGACAAATCCGTCCCCCTCCAAAAAAAGTTATGTTTTTGTTAAATACAGTATGGCCGAATAAATATGGCAGTCTCAATCAAGGCGAGATTAGTCGCAGACTAGGAGTTTCCTTTCTCAAAAATGATAAGATATCCGCCAATCGAGTGTGCAAAGGTAGAAATAATGAACATAATAGCCCGAATTACCAATTAATTTTCAGAAACATGTAAAATTTGACACGCAGTTGGGTTTCTGAGCAACTTTTTTCTTTGATTCAAATTTCGCGCGCTCCTTGCACCCTGAAAAAAGCTGCCATGTTTAAACGGTCATACTGTAAACAAATAAATAAATAAAGGCGCAATAAAGCAAAACAAAGCTAAATGTCAAAACTAGACTTCAAGGATTACGGTAGCTCTCCAACGGGTCTCGACACGATTTTTTTAAAAGTCCCTGATTGCCAGCAAAAGCTACTCTATTGGTGGACACCGTTCATATGATTGCAACAAACAGTCTTCTGTTTGAAGTTCGGGCACACGGGTTACGGTAGCGGTAGTTTTGGGTCTTGACTCGAAGTTGCTGAAAACTACTTTGTTTCTTGTGAATAACAGTTGAAACCAATTAGAAACACGCAGCGTTTTCACAGAATGTCAAAACTTGAGTTCAAAGAATACGGTAACTCTGCTGTGTAGGTCTTGACGCGATTTTTTAAAACTGCCTTTTATTGCCAAGAACAGTTACTAAATTTATGAACACCGTTCACATGATTGCAAGAAACAACTGTCATTTACAAGAAACAAAGTAGTTTTCAGCAACTTCGTGTCAAGACCGAACTACAGCTACCGTAACCCGTGGGACCTTACTTCAGACAGAAGACTGTTTGTTGCAATCATATGAACGGTGTCCACCAATAGAGTAGCTTTTGCTGGCAATCAGGGACGTTTTTAAAAAATCGTGTCGAGACCCGTTGGAGAGCTACCGTAATCCTTGAAGTATAGTTTTGACATTTAGCTTTGCTTTGCTTTATTGCGCCTTTATTTATTTATTTATTTGTTTATTTAACAAAAACATAATTTTTTTTGGAGGGGGACGGATTTGTCCTGTCCCCAAATCTCCCCAAATCCGCGTGCCTCCGTGTTCCGTGGTTTTGTTAAAGGTGCGCAGCGTGTTGTGTGCATATAAAATATGGGTCACTTTAGCTGCACGCAGCCTCCGTGTTGCCTCCGTGGTTTTGTTAAGCGTGCAGCCTCCGTGTTCCGTGTTGCCTCCGTGGTTTTGTTAAAGGCCAACAGTGACACCCCCCAAAAATTTTCTCGGACCACCCAAAAATCATGAATTTTTGCTCAAAAATCATGATTTTTTGTCTTTAAAGTCTATAATATAAGCTAAATATATGATAACTTGACATTCTTCATTGTAATTTCAAAGATTTTGCAGCAAAATTTAGCGTTTTTCCTTCAAAATTTAAGCGAAAAAATCTTATGGGTGAGGTGGGGGGTGTGCAACCCCCCCAGAAAATTTTCTACAATAGTGCACCCCCCCCATGGCCCACGCCGGGGGGGGGGGGGTGTCACTGTACCATGACTGACACCCCCCCCCCCAGAAACATTTTCGGCACCCCCCCTGGTTGGGCTTTGAAAAAAATTTTTTTTTTTATTTTTTTTTTTTGTTTAATTTTTTTTAAAAAAAAAATTTGGATTTTTTTTTCCCACATCCAAAAATCCCCCCACGTGACGACACCCCCCCCCCCCCCTCGAAAATTTGCTTTCGCCTTCGGTACTGACACAGAATTGGAAATCAACCATACCATACAAAAAAAACTGAAAATGGCAACACGAGTGGTAAGGCGCGAAGCGGAGAAAAAGGAGATCGAAAAGGAATTGCTTTATGGTTTGATTATCTTTTACCTGGTTTTTGGTATTGTTCGTTTTGTTGTCCGAATTTGAATCACTGAACCCGCCACCGGTGGTAGTAATGGGAATGACGCCGACGGGTTTGATTTTTTTGGAGTACCTTCTTGGATTGAATTTGAATAACTACCGCTTGAAGCGAACATCCGTCAGTGAAGAAAGAATTTTGATGGAAATTGTGAACAAAAAGTACGCTTCTTCAACAGTTTTAACGTTTTTTTGCAGGTTGTTTGATGGATTTACTCAAAGACGAAGACAATCGGTATTGCGTCGATTGCGATGCAAAGGGTCCACGATGGGCGTCCTGGAATTTAGGCTTGTTCCTTTGCATTCGTTGCGCTGGCATTCACCGTAAACTCGGCGTACACATCTCGAAAGTTCGGCGTTTCTTTCCTCGTTTTTTTCATGGTTTTGTTATTTTTTTGGTTTTTGCCTTTTCAATGCATTCCGCAAAAAACGAAGTTCTGTGCAACGTCGCCGTTGTAAACAGCACTCGTGTTTATTCTAATCGGGCGAAAATTTCCGAGTTTCAATTTTGAATCCTGAATTTGACGCTGGTTTTTCAAAAGCCAAAAATAGCTTTCTTTTCAGCATCACTGAAAATATACGAAAACACAGCGACAATAACATACCGCAAATCGTTCGAAAAAAATATATAGTATGGCAGCCGACTTTGATCATGAAATTCACCGGACGGAAATGCTAATCCAAAGTTTTCAGGTTTATTTTATGACGATGACACCTGTTTCCATGTAAAACAACCTTGTATTTATATAAAAAAACTATAAAACGAGCGAAAAAATTCTCCGATCCAGGTGAAATCGATCAACCTGGACGGCTGGACGGCCGAGCAGGTGCAGGCGATGCGCGTCATGGGCAACAGCGTCGCCCGCGCCGTCTACGAATGCCACCTGCCGGAGCATTTCCGTCGCCCGCAGTCCGACCAATCATTGGAGGCGTTCATTCGCGCCAAATACGAACAGAAACGATACGTGATGAAGGACTGGGTGAAGCCGACAGTGGACGTCGCCGATCTGCCCATATACGACGAGCTGCAGGAGCTGTGGAAGCATGGTCGGCTTGTTTTGTTGCCTGTAAACTGTTGCTGTTTTTATGTTTTGTTTTTACTGTTTGTGTTTAGACTAAAAACCAAGGACAACTTTATCCAGCTTCTGCATGGTATCTTCTTTCAATTGGGAGGGGGTGGTTTTTTGGGCTATGGATGTTGAGAAGACATGAAAGTGTTTGCTATGATATGGTCACCCGTGGGACGATATGATAATTCGATAATCAGTCAATCATGCACAGTTTTGCAACAACAAGACAACCTGCACCGTGTTTTGCGACCGCGGTGCCCGCCACGGGCGTCGTGCCGATAGTTGGATTTTGTAGTTTCCGCTTTTTGGTTGTGTGAATTGAATGGAGAAATCAACCCAGAGTGAACAAGCGGTTACATGTAAGATGTTCGACGTTCGAGCTCAGAGGAATTTCGCTTATTTGTTTTGAAGAACACAACTCGATGTGTGTAAGCGTCAGTTTCCTGCGATGCCACTCGAGAGAGTCACGTGTTTTACGCTGTCGTTTGTTTCTCTCATAGAGAACTTTTCCAATGAAATTATGAAAAACCGATCATTACAGGCACGGTGCGCGTGAAGACGGCGGCGGCGTCCGGCGGATCGACGGCGCGACCCCGCCCGCAAATCGCCTCGCAACAGAAACACCACCAGACGACGAAGTCCGATTCGACCGAAAACAAAACGACCGCGACCGCGCAGCCTCCCGCACCGCCACCAGCGGCGCCGAAGTCCACGTCCGCCTTGAATGATCTGGTGGACTTGGCGATGCCGGCCGTTAGCGTGTGTATTTGGTTGTTTGTTGGTGGTTTTTTTGGTTCGATAAACGACAAAATAATATGATGCGTCAAACGGGCAGCGCATCTTTTGTGCCATGATTTGTCTGTGTGTTGTTCAATGTCGTGCGGGCCACTAAATTCGACGTGTATCAGCAGCGTGTTGTGTGCGATCTCCGAGCGAGCCCATCGCGTTTCTAAAATGAAGGTAGTTGTGGTCGAAAACACGCAGCCTCTGGCAGACACCAAATCGCGCAGCGGTGACACGTCAATGAACAGCAACAGCAGCAACACAGCACTTTCTGCCGCCATCCTCCCCACGTGGACAACGACGCAGCTCCCACACAGCGTCCACACCCGACCAAGCCCGCTCGATCGGCCAATTTGCGCCACTACCTTTCCCACCAGGGCCATTAACAACAACCAACCTCTTTGCAGACGCACGCAAACGGCACCACAGCCGCGGCCGGCGGCGGCAACGTCGACGACCTGCTCGGGCTCGGCGTTCCGGTCGGCGGTCTGCATCCGGTCGCCTCAGCGCCGACAATCTCCGGCACGATGGGCGACAGCCACTCGGATCTGCTGTTTGGCGAGTTCACCAGTCACCAGCAGGCGTCACCTGGCGGTCACGCGCACACGGCCGCCGGCACGCCAGTAGACGTCACAGCAGCAGCGACGAACAGCACAAAATCGAAACAGGACATTCTCGCGTTGTATTCGGCGGCGACCGCGCGACCGGCTGCGACTGGTCCGCTTGTGTCCGGTGCGTTCTCGGCCGGCCAACCGCCGCCGCCGCGAGCAGCCGCGTTCGGTCAGCAGGCGATGTACGGTGCGCCGACCGCATTCGCCGGCGGACCGGTACGGCCCGGTTTCGGTAATGCGCCGATTCTGCGGCCGCAGGCGCCCGTTGCTGCCGCTGGTGGTCGCCCGTTCTGCTACCCCCCGGTTGTGGCGCCGAGCGGGCAGTTGCAAGCGATGCAGCTCGGCACTGCCGCCGCTGTCCCGCGAGCTCCGTTCCAGGGGCCGACGCAGAACGCAACGCCGACGAGCAACAACAACACGCAATCGACGGCCAGCACGTTCGCTGCTGATTTGTGGCAGTGAACACGGATAAAGATGTTGATGTTGATGGATTCGTTGTAGAATGTTGGGCATTGGTGTTGTTGTTGGTTTATTTGGTACTTTATTTTTCAACTATACATGAGCTCAGATTTTGATGGCGGGCGAGGCAGAGTTGTTTTTGCTGTTGGTTGGTTGCTGCGTTCATGGTAAGAATCAGGCAGGCAGCATATTGTTTTTGGTAGTCCAATTCGCTGATTGACTATGAGCAAAGTTGAGCGCCCGTGCAATTTGGCGGTGGCAATCAAAAGTCTGTCTCCGAATCAAGATTATTGATGGGACCAAGGTCTTGTTTCGTTCGATTCCATTTGCGATTTCTGTTTTTTCTCAGATTTCCTTATCCGATAATTGCTGTTTCAGCCAAGTAAAATTTCTCAGCCGTATGAAAATGTTTTATGCGTTGTTTTTTTAGTTCACTCTCGAATCCAGTTTACGTTTTGTACGTCAAAAATGTTTTCACAACTGTAGTCTGATTGACTCGTTTCACGATTCGCTGTTGTGGCTGTTGCTGCAATTGTTTCAGTGACAATTGAATCGACTACAAATGAAAATGTGGTTCTTTATTTTCGTTGAAATATAAGGATAGCCTTATTTTTCACTGAATATGCTGTTATAATTGTTGTTGGCGAAAGATAGTTGCCTGCAAGAAGTAAACTTCGTTATTTTCTTTTGAATGCGTGTGCAATGAACAATAATTATGTTTTACATTAGTATCATTGCAGTTTGTTCACTTATTCTTTGTTTCTGATAAAAATTTAGTAAGAATCCGTTAGGCTAACTGCGCTTGCATTATTTTTCTTGCTTGTGGTCACATACTGATTGTGGATGACTGGTTCTGTGATTCATTTTTCCTTTCATGTTTTTAGTTTTGAAAATTATCTTTTCTTTTATTTGTACTTTGAACACGTGAAGTGCTTTCGCGCTTTTCGAAACTAAGAAATGTTGTTACTGTGACATAAGTGAAGGGTGGATTTTCATTGTTTATTCAAAGTTGCACTGCTATCCCGCCCCCATCAATCCGTTTATTACTTTTTTTCGTTTTATGCACCAACCAATTGACTTTTTATTTTAATGTTAATTTCAATGTTTTGTTTGTATCAAACTCACTGCAACACATGCCAATATACTTGTGTACAATAACATTGTGTCAGTATCTTTTACTTGTTTTTCGAATGCTCATATCGGTCGAAATCATTCTATTTTTTAAACTTTTTTGTGTTGTTCAACTGCAGATATTTAGAAATATACTATACCGACCATACCATACCCGTGCGATGGTGTGGGATACCAACCTGCGCAGCCCTCAAAACCGGTGTGCAAGCCCGCAAGAAATTTTTCCGGTGGCATTTTGGCGACACCAGTTTGAGGGCTGTGCACCATTTGCAAGGCAGCCGGTGCAATGAAGCAAAGCTGGCAAAGTTTGTTCTTGCGGGCTGCACATCGGTTCGAGAATTTTGCACATTGGTACCCCACACCGTCGCGCGGTATGATACCGACAGTTCACACTGGGGTTGTAAAATGATAAACCGCGGTTTATTTTCGTTTTCCACATCAGAAAGAACTGGTTGGTCGCATTGCAATGGACGTTTCAATCTTCGACACAACAACTTTGCTCCTTGGATGTGATCAATCAAAGTTTCAAAATGTCAGACAGTCCCACGAAATGTCGATTGACTGATTCATCATCGGCAATTTGGTCGTCGGTTGTAATTAGTTTGGAACATTTTCCGTGCGTATATGTGAAAAGAACGGGTCTACACAGATTGAGAGACGATCACAGGTTAAGTCATGCGCTGTGTATGCTGGCGCAAAGCAGGTGGTGCCCGGCAGCAAGTTTCGTGCGGCTGTGTCAGGCAATTTATCCCGACAAAACAAGCATTCTAAATAAACAGCACGCGCGTTAATGGGGCAACGTTTACGCTAATGACGTGCGAGTGGTGGTTTCCGGTGAAAAGTCGTTTGGTCGAAAATTTGCGGTTCGTTTGAAAAGTTCAAATTGTGCGTGCGTTTGGCAAGTCCAGCCAACCAGCATCGCCTAGTCTCGAATTCGAACACCGGAAATCGTCACACAAAATAAAAATGTCCAAACTGGCGTCCGGTGTCCTGTCGCGCGGTGACTCCGAACTATTATCATTTTTTTCAGTTCTGCGACTCCAATGGATTTGCAGACGTGAAAGGAAACTAGTTTCAATCCTTATGCGGCAATTCAAAGTCGCCGAAGTAACTCGGCCCTATTTAGGGTACTTGGATCGCTGACAATTTTGGAATTCCCGCGTCATGCATGCAACTGTTTACCTATCTATGCGCTCATTGAGTCTCGGAACCAAAATACAAGATCCTAGCTCATCAGCAGTGAGTAGCGATACCAACGTCTGCTTTTTTATACCTGTCGTTTTATACTTTTATTTCCGGTATTTAGAGATGTAAGGGTCAAAAAAAAATTTTTTTTTAAATTTTTTTAAAGTAAAAAAAATGAGCATTTTTTTTATTTTTTTATTAAAAATTTTTGAAATTTTTTCTTTAATGTGCCCTGAAAATGCCCTTTTTGGCATAATTTTTCGAAAGTTCAACAAAAATTTTCTTTGACTTTACCTTGTCACTTAGTCTTCAACGCTGCAGGTGGTATTCTGGATTGATTTATCGACTGTTTTCAGCCTTGGTGAGTGATGATCGACTCGCGCATTGAAGTACTTGAGCGTCGCAAAGGCTAGTTCAACAAATTCCGATGTCGCTAAGGTGAGATAGAAGCAGAGAACTCACATTTACGCATCGTTTTTCAGGATCTCGAAAGGTCGAAATTGCACTGGCTGCCACTGCAAGCGTAACTTCGTTGGTTGCTCGTTGCTGTTTCGCCTCGTGTCGTCAGCATGATCACACCGGTTTGTTGTTAAACTTGTTTCCGTGTTATTTGAGGTGAATTGAGAGGCAAAACACGAGACGTGATGTCGTCGGTGGGAAAATGGGGTCGCCGAAACCAAGTCTGAAATTTTCACCCTCCTCCCATATGAGTGGGGGTCATATGGTAAGTCGGTGGCTCCTCAGATGGTGATATTCGGACTCCCTGAAAAATTCTGAACAACTTTCATTTTAAAAAAAAAAATTTCAAAAAACATATTTAAAAAAAAAATAGAAATTTTTTTTTCTTGACATCTCTAGGTATAGTACACCGCGGGAGACACCGGACATCACTTCGGGCAATCTCATTTACCTGGATCATGCATATTCGTCCTGTGAAAAATCAACCGTTGTCTCAAGAGACGTGCATTTTGAGTGAAATGAAAGCGCTGCATGATTTCACCGCAAACCAACACCCCGTGAACAAACATAAACATGGTGCGAAAATGTAATTTCATGCAAAGGACGTGATAAATCATGCATGCACACAGGCGCTGAAGACTGCTGGACGATCGCAGAACTTTTTGTTGTGCTACTTTTTTCTGCTGATCTTGCGCTTCCAAATGTTTTGCATCCGTTCCGTTATATTTGAATCTCTACTGGCATGCTGGTTAGCTGCATCCGAGCGATATATCGTTGGACCAATCAGTGAGCCTGATTGGCTGTGCGATTCAATTGGACTCACGAGCTGAATGCAGCCAATCAATGTGCCGGACTCAAATGCATGCGATGTGCATTCAAAATGTTGATTTGTTCGAACAACACAAATGCGTATTCGGAAACAAACCACGCACTCCGTCGAGAATCGTGGGAGCTGATTGTGCCGTTTTTGAATTTTGCCGTGGTTTGCGGTTCGTCCACAAGTTTGATAGTCGCGCGTTCTCTGATGGTGTTTCAATGTTTGTTCTCCAGTTCGGCGCCGACCAAACAAACATACAATACAGAATATCAATATGATTCTTTCAGGAAGTTTTGTCGACATTATCACAATAATAATCGCCGATGACAATAAAATGACATGATATGTCACAAAACACTTGAATTTTGTGCGTGGTCACTAAAAACGTGACAATTTTTTGTGACGATTTTCGGGTGTGGGCCGCCTTCGGCGAGCGCACTCAGTTTGAAATAACTGTGGAATTTGGAAATCTCTTGAGTGTCACTCACGATCACCATTCACCACACGATCACCGATCAACAAAATGATGGGCTACAGCGTCGGCCGATCAACGTTGACTCGTCAGCAGCAGATGCAACTGCGCGAGCAACAGGCGATGCTTCAGTCGGTTGTGCGCTCACAGAAGCGACGTGCCTCGATGGCGTCCAGGTGCGTCCTGGAGAAGAACGGCATTGCCTATTGCTGCCCGCTGCTCGTTTTCTATATGGCTTAGAGTAGGGTTCTTTGGAAGGAACTACAGTGGCCGCTTGTTTCCACTGCTGCTTGGTTGGTAAGGTTGACTGGTTGCCCCGCTGGCATCCGGTGCCTCGATTTGTATTGCTCCGTGCTTCTATTTCCCCGCACGGGAATATTCAACCAAATTGCCCAGTCGCCGCATGGGGCCATTTGCTATCAGCTAGCCCCTGTGATTGAAAACGCCCACGGAAACGAGTTTATAGACACATGAACTCCAACTTCTGGTATAAGAATTACGTAAATACAGTGTAACAATGGCAACGATTTCTCAGTGTCATTGGCATTGGCCGCGCTTTTTTCTCGACTTGGACCCGCGATTTGTGTCGCACAATCGGAGAGTGTCAGTTTAAGAAACGAAAAAGAAACTCTTGGGTTGACTGATTGCCGCGGTGAGCATTGCCTCGCGCGTTTCGTTGCAGCTCTCCGGTGACCAAGGAAGGTCTGTCGTGTTTGATGGACGAGTCCACGATCGGTGCCCTGATGGCGCCGCTGATGCCGCGCGTCCTCGAGGAGCCCGCCGGTGCACTGCCATTCTCACCATCGTGCTCTCGGAAGCGAAAAGCTTGTAAGTGCTCTGGAGGGCTTTCGTTTTGTTTCGTTGTTTCGGTTTTGTTCAAGGCTTCTGTGATTTGTATTGAAGAACAGACAGATGTATCTGACACACGTCAGCATTTTTGATAAACGGTTTTTTGTTTGTAAACTGAGCGGCTGTGGCTGCTTCGAATGTGATGTCTGGTTTGACATGTGTAGGCGTTACGTTTCAAGATGTATGTACAAGCTGTGCAGTCTAACTCCAAAACATATCCAACTAGTTGATTGGTTGATGCATGCATTCTGTGCACGAATTGCTGAGAATTGCGGAGTTCGGCTTGCACAGAATGCATGCACCGCGTGATATTGAGTTGACTGTAGATCATAATGGGATTCTGCTGACTTCAATGTATCTGGTTTTAAATTTGGCTCACTGATTGGTTATTCATGCTCAGCTGCCAGCCCTCATGCCAGGTTCAATGCCAACATGCCAGACAGTACCAGCAAATCAAAATTTGCTTTGACGAACAGTGTGAATTTTTGCGTTTACGTTTGTTTCGTGCGTCCGTGCGGTTTTTGTACAAAATTTCGCCACATCTGTGATGCAGTGTAAAAATACATACCGTATTACCCCACTAAACCCCCCTCCACCATTAATCCCCCCCCCCAATAAACCCACACCCCCACGACAAGTTTCCGAATAATCCCCCCCCCCACAAATAATCCCCCGTGGGGGTTAATTGGAAACCTGTTTGAAACACATACCCAGCGAATTCAGTGGCTGAATGCAGTGACATTGGTGAAATTGTGCTACCAAAGGCCCCAAAGGGATGAGTTAATGGTAATTTCATTACAAAAGGCTGTTACAAAAGGAAATCTCTGTGAAAAGTAGAAGTTTCTGCGACTTTCTTGCCTGCCATGCAAGGTATTTTTGCCATTTTTCAACAAACCCCCACCCCTAGAATTTTTTGTAAATAACCCCCCCCCCACCAAAAATCCCCCCCCCCCACCAATAAACCCCCACCCCTAAAAATCGCTGATGTATTAATCCCCCATGGGGGTTTATTGGAGGTAATACGGTAAAAAAATTTAACTGAAATCCATTTATTGTAGGCACTGATTGTGAAGCTGAATTGAAACCTGATGAGCTGTGTTCATGTTTGTGAAAGCATCACTGATTAGCATTTTCAGCCTCGTTTTCACGTTGAAACTGTGAAACAATCAACGTGGTTTGTTCAGGTTTCCTTCTCTCATCGTTATGCTGCACATACTGCTGGCATTTCGATGGACATCTTCTCTCTTGCTAATTATTGTGCTGAATTTTCATTGCGCATATTCTACTGATTCATTGAATCAGAGTGCGTGAAAAAAATACAAAACTACTACGTTTTCAAAATTCGCAACGAGTCACACGATTTCTTTTTCAATTTTCTCCGGGGTTCGCGAGAATTCTTTGGAGGAGATGTATTTCCCGCGACCTCGCAAAAACTCGGGCACTTCAATCGCAAGTGTTCCGAAAAAGAAAAACCCAGTCGCACAAGTTGAACGCCGCAAACCAAAGCGGGCGCGTCTCGGTTTGCGATCGATGCCGCTGGAATTATCGATTAATCTGTTGACGTTGCCCTCTTTCATTCAGGTTCCAGGTGAAATTCTCGACTCTACCTTTGATCGACAGAACAGAGCCAATCAATCATCGCATTGCTCAGAATCGCGTTTTTCAACAAAGGCTCAAAAACACCAAAATCCACTCCAATCGTTCATTCCACGAGCCAAAATATCAATCCACGTCAAAGAGTTTGCATGCCACTCCGCGTAGCTTTTTTCTGTAATTTTCAGAATTTCGTGATGGAATGAATTCAGGAATGGGGTTTGGTATCATGGACTATAGAACGTGAAACTGGCAAAAAGCGTGTCTGCATTCCAGCGCTCGTCTCGCCCATCCTGGAGCAGCATTCGAGTGCGTCCGACCTCGAGCGGGAGCAACCGGAATGGCTGCAGCTGAACATCGGCGGCCGTGACTGGCGTGTCCGCGTGCAGAGTCCGTGTTGGCATTAGGGCCAGTTCATACTGACGTACACGCCAATGACACGTCGCCATGGACGGTGGTGACGCGAAAACACGACACCTGACGTGACGTCACCTTACTGTATACGCATACGTCAGCATGAACTGGCCTTTATGATTCTTAAACTGGTTTTCTTAATGAACTGAACTCACCTGAAAACTCTGGTTTCAAGTTCAAAAACAGTTCTATCAATCGTAAGTGGAAAGTGCGTTTTCCACGACTTTTTTTACGGATATGATTGACTTTTGGAAAAACTACCATAGATACTGTACTTATTTTCGACAAAAGAAATCTCGACTTATTTTCGATGATGAAAGTCCGGCTCTTGAACAAATTTCGTTTTTGTGGTTTTGCATTTTCCAGACACCTAAATATGTTTCTTTTAAATTGCCTGACACCTAAATAATCAAGAGTTCCGAAAGCAAAAAAGAAGACGCTCGAGACTTTTTTGAATTCCCCGTCAGGTCTGCTCGCCGCGCGACACGGCCGAACAAGATTGGGCCGTTTCGCGAGACAATCCGACCAACAGCGCAAGGAGCAGGCGGACGGTTATGACGAACAAGAACAGTCGTACTTTTTCGAGCGGCCGCCAAATGAGACGGACATTTTGGCCGAGTATTACTTCACAGGTGCGGAGGAGTTTGTTGGAATGCTCTAATGTCTCTCTGGATCTTGCTGATTGGCTGCGTACATATGGTGTTTTTTGCAGCTTTTCGTCGTTCTATTCGATGTTGTTAAAGTGTGAGGAAAAGAACAAAAACCATTCTGAAACCAAGACAGAAACGGTTTTATTTTTGTTTTTTGTTTGTTTGTTCAGGCAGCGTTTTCTGTCCGGCCAACATGTGCAATAAGCGGTTCTTGCTGGCGCTCAAGTATTGGGGCGTACCGGAAGTAGCAATCGCGCATAATGTAGGCTTTCTTTCGGCGAGAAAAATCATTGTCATTGGTTTTTTAGATTGAAAATTGCAATTAGTTTTCATTAAGAACCGCTAAATTTATGTTATACAACGTATCGGATTTTAGTTTTCGGTGATTCGTGGCCTGATCAGTAACGGCGGGTCGATCGATGATGCGGGTTTAATCGACGGTCACAGCCCGCGTCGCAGCAGCTCGCATCTTGCGCCCTCTAGTGGCCACGTGTCATTTCGAGTGCCGAGCGCGAGTGAGCTTAGTGTGCTCGATGAATCGTTCGACAGTGACGATAGTGAGCTGGAGGCGAAAAAGGTGACACTTTGAAACGATGTTGTTCGCACACACGCGCCAAAAGTGACACCATTTTGACGTATAGCGTTACAGAAACTGCAGTGAGTGAAGATTGTGAAAGTCCATACGACTGTGGTTGCGGGAGAACAAATCTGTACTGTAAATGCAACAGCACCATAATCAAAGAACAGTACAATCTTTTTAATCTTGCTTATGCAACGCTCACAACAGTAGTATTTGTCTCCCAACCTGGAGTGTGCGGCGCTGCAGTGCACCAGCCTCCAAAAGCCAGCCTCAGAGTTCGGGAAGTTTACCGATCGCTCACATGCAGACTGGCTGACGCTAAACTTGGCGCAACATCATTCCGCAAAATGTGAACAAAAAGACAATTCAGGCAGCGAAAGAGTCAATGATACCAACGGAGCAGATGTGTCTCGGACTGTTGCGCAAACGGGTCTGGACAGCGTTCGAGGATCCGCAGAGTTCAACAGCCGCAAAGGCGCTTTCAGTTGTGTCGTTCTTCTTTGTCACCGTCTCAGTCACAGGTGAAGCAAAGCAAAGTTTTCTTTTCTTATCCATCACGCACGTCATCTTGCGCTGAGTGATCATTTTAAATGGTGATTTTACCGCTTGAAATCCATCCAATTAGCTCGATGCGCTGGTTTATCGGCAACAGAAACGTCGCATTCGCTATATGCCGTTTTTCGGGGATACAGTGTATAGCGGCCAAAAGCCAACAAAATCAATGTAGGATTCAAATCACTGGTGCCCGCAGGCCGCAGGCTTAGCGGCTGACCCCCGCTTGTGGCGAGGGCAATTGATCTTCGGAACCCTCATTCAGTTATCCACGCTCCTCTACACCAAATCACTGAAGTTTTTGGTAGTTTGGTACGGAATGGCCGGTTAAACATGGCAGCCTTTTCAAATTTGAATGAAAGAAAAACGACGTTCAGATGTGTGTGTGTGTCAAATTTCAGGTGTTTTTTTAACTAATTGATTCTTCGTGCTATTCTGTTCCTACAAGATTGGGATTGGCATTACTGAAAAAGACAACTCCCAGCTAGTCTGCGACTGATCCCGCCTTGATGGAGACTACAAGCACTGCCTTATTTATTTGGCCATACTGTACCTTAGGGTTCCTGGAACCAGTAGCGGAAAGTATAAATTAAAGGAAATGCTATGAACAAAAACCGATGGCATGCTTTCAGGTTTGATCCTCGGCTCAATGGTGGAGTTCCAGCGCGCTTGCAAGACTGGCACCAGTTTTGTGGACTTGATGTTGCGTGATGCGGATTACTGCGCGGAGCCGGAGCCGATTCAACCGCTGGTCGTTGCCGAGTACGTTTGCATCGCGTGGTTCACGGTCGAGCTCGGTGCCAGGTTGGCTTTTTTCGTCAGTTTTTGCTTTGTGTGCTGCGGACTGACACCGCGTTGGCTGGACACTGTTTTTGCGGTTTCGCCCGGTAAGCGTGGCCACAAGCCAGCCCAAGCATATTTGCTTTTTTAATCTTAAAGTTTCAAATCTTAAATTCAAAACGCTGCTTTACATGTTCAGTGCGTTTAAAATTATCAGCTGAATATTTCGATTGGTTTCATTTGATCAACAGTTAGCAAAACATTTGGTGAATTCAGAGTGAATATTCCGCACCAAATTCATCATTCACAGGTTTCTCGTCTGTGCCAATCGTTCGTATTTCTTCACGATTGTCTTCAACGTGATCGACGCCGCAACAGTGTTGCCGTTTTATGGTGAACTCGTGCTACCAGTCTTCGGCATCGAGGCTGACTCGCTCAAACGGGTCACTGGTCGGCCAGCGTGTTTTCTTGTTTTCAGTTTTATCAAGATGTTTTTTTTAGTTTTTGTCCTAGTTATCGACCGAAAAAAAACATGAGGATATTGACCCACGGGACGTATTTAGCGGACCATTCTGTAAATTCAATCATCAGAGTTTCGTGCCGTCCGATTTCGTAGTCGATGCGATATCACAAAATAAACAAAAGTTTCAAGAACAAACCAGCACAACACAAAAAAATCGGTGATTTTGTTGTTTTCCCCTTCGCCAGCTGCCATGCTGGTTGTGCGTGTGATGCGCGTACTCCGGGTGGCGCGCGTATTCAAGCTGGCTCGCTACAGCTCAGGACTGCAAACGTTCGCACGAACATTATCATTGGTCAGTTTGAAAGTGTCAGTTTTGTCAGCTGATTGCCTATAATTTACGGCGTGCCGTTCCTTTGCGACTATCAACATGTGCGTCTGCGTGAACATAAATGTGTATGGCCTATTTTTTTAAACGTGTCCCACTGAAATGACGTCATGTGCCACAAAACATGCGCTTGTCGTTCACAGCAAACCAGACTATCCGTTTAGCCGATTTCTTCCCGTAAACAAATGGTGAATGTCGAATCAGTCACACCAAATTGAAATTTTAGTGCCTGTACTTTGACAAACGGGCGTTTTTAAATAAAATGGCCTCACGTTAGTCCGGACACGTTTGAATAAATCCACTATACATCAACATGCGCATCAACATGTGCATCAACAAGTGCATCAACAAGTGCATCAACCTGTGCATCAACATGCGCATCATCATGTTCATCATCACATTGAGTGCACAGAGCGCCAACGAGCTGAGCATGCTGCTGATGTACATGGCGACGGGCGTGGTGTTCTTCTCGACGATGATCTACTTCATCGAACGCGACTACAACCACACGCCGTTCGACAGCATCCCGGCCGCCTGCTGGTGGTGTATCGTGACGATGACCACCGTCGGCTATGGCGACATGGTGCCGCTCAGTGCTCGTTAGTGCCATCATTATTTTCAGTGGCTTTCAGTGTTATTGATTGGTTTTTGTTTGTTTCTTGTCTTTTTCTTTTGGTTCTGCGCGCGTCAATGCGCTCATGTATGAATGCTTGTATGAACGATCACGTGTTCTGAAGACAACACGTGACGTGCTGGGTTGCTGTTTTTTGCTGTGTGAATGAGACGTGACGTGACGTGATGTGACGTGTTCGACAATTACGTTGGAGCATTCATGAAGCTTTTAATGACCGCATTTAGCCATGTTTTACGGTTTAACGCGTGTCACTAAATGCGGCTTCCATGAACGCCGCCTGAATCCTCCGTGTCTCGTTTCAGCGGGTAAGCTGGTGGCCGTGTGCGCCAGCGTCGCCGGCATCATCGTGCTGGCGTTTCCAATCTCGATGATTGTTGAGAATTTCGCCGTCGTGCAAGAGGAGGAGGAGCTACAGAGGAAGGACGAGATGGAGGGTGGTGCTCACGACAATAACAACAACAACAATGACAAGAACAACAACAACAACAATTCTGTCGCCGATCAGGCGCAAGTGAGTGTCTTTCAATTAGAAGTTCCGTTTCATTGCAATGAAAAAAAACTTGAAGTTGGGGTCCATTTTTTCTCCATCGACTTAAACTCAAACTCAAACGCAGACCAACACCAAACGACAGAAAACCTTAGTAAGGCGGTCCCTGCATATTGATTTGGAACTTTGAAAATTTTATCAACTCGGATTAATTTTTTTGCAAAGTTCAAAGTTGTACTTGTTGTATGATATCTCGGGCACAAACGAGGCTGCATCACAACTGTTGCAAGCAGTGTTTCTCGCGGTTTCGCCTGGTAAGCGCCATACCGCCCCCCGCGCTCGTAGTACGACAAGGCGCGGGCTGCACAGCGCAACACAACAAATCATAACCAGGACAGACGGGTGTTACGTCTGACTGAAACAGCAGCGAAACAAGACAAAAAACCTTAGTGCGTTAGACTCGATGTCGGTGCGCTCGGGGGATCGAGCCCCGCCGAGCGGTGTATAGGCACTTAAGGACAGAGACAACTCGATGGGCGCCCTACTCAACGGCGTTCTGTACGCTTCTCTGGGTTAGCACTGCCTAAAATCAACAACAAGAAACGCAACGTGCGCAGAGCAACGGCCACAGCGGGCTGCGCGCGGCGCTCGAACAGCAACGCCTGATCAGTCAGCGGATCGTGTGCGGCATCCCACGGCACAGTTCGTCGTCGTCGTCGGACGTCACCAGTCGCCGGACGAATCGCCGCGAGCGCCGCAAGTCGCTGCGTCGCAAGTCCGTCTTCGGCGAACGCGACCGCCGCGGCTCGTTGTTCCCGATGATCAGTCGTGTTTAGTACTAGTATACATGCAGTTCGCTGTTTGCTTTCATGAATGCCGCTTTGTTCCACTGTAGCTATTCTATTTGATGAACGTGTCGATTCCGAAATGACGTCATGTTTTGAGACAGGCGCTTTTTTGCTGTTATTCTCGCAGTATGTGTGCGAGTGAGTGAGGGGTGAAGGACACCTTGCGATCCCTTGTGCTGCTCCCTACAAACGGGCGTTTATAAAAGGAAATCATTTCGGATAACGACATGGTTGAGTAAATCTGCAATAGCTTCGCGTGGTTTCATAGCTTTTTCTCAGTTTATTTGATTTTTTGATTTGCTCAATTTGAAAAATTTTTTGAAACACTGTGAGACGCTGAATGCAATACGGTGTCATATGCATTTACAATAAATAGGTAGATATGAGATTACTTGTATAGTTTTTCAAATTGCTGATTGAAGTTGGACAAGTTTGAGCGCGTTTGAGTTGGAGGGGATCCAAAACAATCCAGCAACAATCAATCAAATCAAAATTTAGCGATTTATTTTTTTGCCAGAGTTTTTCTTCGAATAACAAAAACGAAGCTCCTTCCGAGCTCAACAGCTCTGAAACGTGTCTACTGGCAATTCCGAAAAAGCAGTTTCTTTTCTACGGGGTACACATTGATAAGGAAGAACTTACACTGAATTGGTCAATTCATTTTGATACAATTGTAATTGTTTTTATTGCGTGTTTTTATGTAAATTTATTTAAAGAGATTGTCCAGTATGAAGAGATGAATAAAGCGAACAATGCATACAGTATTTGCGGCAGTATCAGGGTTGATATTCACAGTAAAAAATCTATCAAAAACAAAACAAAACCGCCAGGCGTAATAATTCTACATTTTCAATTATGATTGCTGCTGCAGCTAACCCAGCTCATTTTGATAAAAAAACGAACCGTTCAACACAACAGACAACTTCTCCGGCAGTACTGTTGAATGAGCAGTGATTGTGAGCAGAGGCCATTTCGTTGCGAGACCACGGCAGAGCATTGTGGTGAGATGTCGACACAATTTATACCGGGTGGTTCGCAAAAATGGCACGTCTTTTGGCAGTATTGAGTCATGTACACGCGATCACTCGCGCAGAGACCGTTCGCAGCCAGTTGAGCGCAGTCGGTGCCGACGTCGTTGCAGACTGCAAGGTGATTGGTGGAATTGTTTTGGTTTGATCTGGAGTCCATAATCCATCTGGCTTAGTATCTACGTACAACTAGCTGATTGGTTGGTTGCACACATGTGCAGCTGATGCATTCCTGCACAGAATCGCGTTGTATGAAACGTTCGTTGTGTTTTTACGTTTCTCAATAGAGTGCGCGGTTTTCAAACAGTTCTATAATGAGTTGCTGTGGTAATGAAAGCAGCCGGTTCCAATCGCAGTGACCACAAAAGCATAAACCCATTTCATTCAACGTCGACGCATTCTGTTTACCAGCGACAGTCAGCGGCGTTGCGGTGGTGGTGCGAGTGTCAGCGCAGAATCGACAGGCCTGGGCGCAGTGCAGTCGCATCCAGGCAGCGCTGCGCTCACAGTGGCCGACCCGTGCGTGCGCCGCGCATGCGAACGCGTCCGTGTCGCGGCACGCTGCAGCGGTTGCTGGCGAGGGATCTGTGGGATTGGTTGACCAAGTAATCAATTGCTCTGTCGATCATATCAAGTAAGCAACAGTCCATAAATTAACCGGTCAATCAAGCAGCCAAGTTTCTCAGCACCAATAAATCAGTCAATTGACTATCAGTTAGTCAATCAAAGTAATCGAATGTCTGTCACACGCAGAAATAAAAATGCATCCTGCACCGCACTTTAAAAATGGCTGAAACTGATTGACTGCATATTTGAAAGAAGCACTGCAGTTTGCACTGCATCCTATGACCCTTTTAATCAACGAATCAATCAGTCAATTTCATCGCGTACCAACAGTCGTGGTCGTGGTCGTGGTTTTCAACGTCGCCGTAACCGGTGTTGTTGTCGTTGTTGTGGTTGTTCGAACACAAAAATTGCACGTTTTCGAACATTGGCTCTTCATGTAACCCTCGTACGTCGCACAATAGCCACGTGATGCCCAGAGAGCGCAGTTGGAATGTCGGTCAACACACGGCTGTTCGGTGGTTGTTGTCAACGGCACGGGTGAAACTTGAGTAAAAAACACGAATTTACAAATTTGCGGTGGCTGTTTGGAATCATAACGTGGCTCTCCATATTACATGTTGTTTAGTAGTTTTTATCATGATTTCCTGTTGTCCGCGCAATAAAATGTATGGGTGGTCCAGCAGATCCTAGCTAATGTCACACAAAGGATCTGATCAAAAATACAGATTAGGTCACGTGCACCTGTGTATTTGCTGCACCGCACATCATGTAAAAAAGCTTAGCTTAGGGCTGAACTCAGGCTTATGTTAGGTTTAGAATACTGAATGTGAATGTGAATGCTCACCTCGACACGTAGCGCAACTGTCCGCACACTGTACACGCATCCACGTCGCATAGGTACGGCAGTAGCCGAGCTGTCTGTACAGGTCACAATTGGCGTGCCGATCACGACACGCGGGCGCTGGCGGCGCCGTAGTCGCCGGGACGGCAGTGGATCTGTGCAGGTTTTCGCATGTTTTCACTTTTTATTTTTCAAAATGACATCAACCGATCTCTCTCCACTGACGTGCACCGTCCGCAAGTGGCCGCGCAGTCTCGTGCGATCCAGCTGGCTGCAACGGAGCAGTACGCCACGAACGACGTGCAGTCGCCACGCTGGTCGACGCATGGCCGACCAGTGGCGACCGAATTGTCGCCTGAAATGGCTGTTTTGCAGTGTTTCTTAAACTGGCTGAATCGATTACCGCAGTAAATTGAGAAAACAGCGGCGCATGTTGCACGCAATGCTTTACGTAAAGGTTTCACGCAACGTTTTCACAGCATGCTCGTTGCCTTGAAACCGTTTTCCGTTTTTCAACGGTGGACTTCAGAAATCTAACGTGTCCGCTTTTCCCTCACCGGCCTCCGAGCATTTATAAAGTCGATTCAACTTGAGCACATCGAAATCAGAGAATCCCTTCCGTTGGCCGATTCGAATGTGTTCGTTCGGTTTCGTCTGCAACGTTGGACGGCCATTGCGCGTGAACGCGTACGCGCCGTAGTGCATGATGCTCGCGTAGTCGTACTGTAGGCCGAGGCTGTCGATGACGCTCACCGTGTATTTGTCGAATTGCGCTGTGTTTGAAATGGATAACGTTACACTGCTTTTGAAATGGATAAAGTTCACTACTTTTGAAATGGATAAAGTTCACTACTTTTGAAATGGATAAAGTTCACTACCTTTGAAATGGATAAAGTTTGCTGCTTTTGAAATGGATAAAGTTCACTGTTTTTGAAATGGATAAAGTTCACTTCACTGCTTTTGAAATGGATAAAGTTCATTGTTTTTGAAATGGATAAAGTTTACTGCTTTTGAAATGGATAAAGTTCATTGTTTTTGAAATGGATAAAGTTCACTGCTTTTGAAATGGATAAAGTTCCACTGCTTTTGAAATGGATAACGTTTATGTCAGCATATCTTGCATGTATGTGGAAGCAACGGTGAATCCGAGAAGCCTCTGCGCAGCAATTCGTGCACAGAATGCACGCATCAACCAATCAGCTAGTTGGATATGTTTTAGAGTTCGACTGCCCCTTCGGTGTGCGCTTTCTGATTTCTGATGGGGTTAGCCACGGCGGTTAAAAACATCGCTTGAATGAATCACTCTTCGTTCGTTTGTTTTAGGCGAAACCGAACATTAGAAACCATCGGAGAAGTAAAAAACAAAAAAAACACGCCACTGACATATCATCGAGGGAACAATGTTCTCCCACAGGACCTCTACGAACTGGTCGCGGTCGGGGCGTGACTGCTCGTGAAAGAAGCCAATGGCGTGCAACAGCTCGTGCAGCACCACGCCAAGCTGCACACACCCTGTGCCGAGGGACACGGTTTGCGCACCTCCTGGCCAAAAAAACGAAACAAAAGGTCAGTTCCTAAATTTTTGGCCAAATGTATAATGGCCAGCCCCATTCGCAACCAATCAGTGTGTAGCCGATTAGTACAGAAATATCAGCTGTGCGACCACTGATGGTATAGCTGCCGCAAAAGAAAATTGGGAAAACTAAAATGTTTTGTTTTTTTTCTGGAGAAAAAAACACTGGCACCCTCGCGGCCGACGCTCGAATAGCAGCCATCGTCTGGCCAAATTCTCAGATACGCCTGATGGTGTGCCTGTTTCGGCACGAATCGCACGCACGACACGCGACTGTACTCGGTGAATGCGGACGCGATGATGGCACGGCTGCAGAAGGGCGCTTTTTTGTCTCAGTGTTTTTAATGTTTTTTGATACACAGCAAGACAGCAAGTTGACGTGATTGAGAACCGATATTGAACAAATAAATGACCGCAGCATGAAACAATCTGTCTACAATACGGCAAATAGCTGTCTGCCGAAAATGGTATTCCTGTTCGCGTGGTTTTTGAAAGAAAGTTGATTAAAAAACACATAAACTTTTTAAAAAGCAACTCGCCTAAATGACGTATAAGTGCTGGCGATTACATAGGGCACTTCATTGTTCGGCCACAGCGCGTATCGACTGCGTACCGCATTTCGGTGTTTCTTTCGGCCGTTATTATGAGCAAAATTCACTGAAAACAATCGACTTGAAGAACTTTCTTGAACGTATGGCACCGAATATCCTTTCGGCGACAGGAATTGGTCGATGTTGTTGGCGTTCAGTCCCGGATTCGCAATGTCCCCTTCGAACAGATCCGGGCGAAACGGCTGGTTTATTATCTAAAAATGCGGGAGACGCATATAAAAGGAGGAATATGACCTTGTGTTAGCAGTGAAAGACTTGGCTCGACAACGCTTTTCAAGTCTCTGATGTGGTACACACGGATACAAGTACATAAGAGTTATATTTTTGCGCCGCGTTTGTTGTTTAAAAGCTTGCTGAAAAGCGAAAAACGTTGAAGTTATTTTTCAATTGTCCTCTTCAGTTTAGTCTAAAATCACACCATGTGCGAAATTCTGTAAATTCTGTGCAAAAACAGAAACATCAGAAATTGCAAAATATTGCTGCATGTAGCTTTATCGTTGTTGTTGTTGTTGTTGTTTTGTTGGGATTTTTAGGCAATGTTTTTAGCCAGGGCTAACCCAGAGAAGCGTACAGAACGCCATTGAGTAGGGCGCCCATCGAGTTTTCTCTGTCATTAAGTGCCTACATACCCCTCGGCGGGGCTCGATCCCCCGAGCGCACAGACTGTAGTCTAACGCACTACCACCAGGCCACGAGGGTGACAATTGTTGTTGTTGCTAACGTACGCACCGCTGTGCATACAGCAGCACCAGTGCAAAAAGTGTTGTCTTCCGTTGATTTTCACCCTTTTTACCAAACTCTTGTGAGAGGATAAACCGGTGAGTCATTGCCACAGAAGGAGACCTTGCGTGTCCCAACGCCTCTGCGATACACTTTGTGCAAACCAGTGTCAGCGATCTAAAGTCTGATCGTTATTTTAGTGGTTTTAGTGGTCGCTAAATGATAGAAAAAAAAACAAATGTGAAAGTGTCATTTGTCTATAATGTACGAGGGTTGCCACTTGCAACCGAAATAAAGAATAAACGGCGCAAAAATATGACTCTTATGTACTTGTATCCGTGTGTACCACATCAGAGACTTGAAAAGCGTTGTCGAGCCAAGTCTTTCACTGCTAACACAAGGTCATATTCCTCCTTTTATATGCGTCTCCCGCATTTTTAGATAATATTCTGACTTTTACATAAGCCGCGAAGGTCGTACCAAAATCACAATACGTTGGTCACACATTCTTCTAAACCCCGGACAACTCAGGTTTTTTCATTTTTCGTTTTTTAGGCCAATTTCGCCCATGCTATTTCTACGGCCAATTCCCCAAAATCGTCACGATTCAGTACCTAGAATTGCTCACATAAGAAAACTGATCCAAAAGCCGTGATCGGCGCATTGAATAACCTGGAAAACACAGTTTTCTTGTTTTTCATTTCTGGACCGGTTTCACTAAATTCCACGGCCGATTCGCCCGAAATCGTCACGATTTGGTATCTAAAGTTGCTCACGTAAGAAAACTAACCCAAAATCTGTTATCAGCGCATTGAATTACCCTTGAAAACACAGTTTTCTTGTTTTTCATTTTTGGACCGATTTCGCCAATTTCCACGGCCGATTCGCCCGAAATCGTACCGATTCAGTACCTAGAATTGCTCACATAAGAAAACTAACCCAGAATCCGTGATCAGCGCATTGAATTACCATGGAAAACACCGTTTTTTTTGTTTATCATTTCTGGACCGATTTCGCCAATTTCCACGGCCGATTCGCCCGAAATCGTCACGATTCAGTATCTAGAGTTGCTCACATAAAAAAACTAACTCAAAATCCGTGATCAGCGCATTGAATTACCCTGAAAAACAACCTTTTATTGTTTTTCGTTTCTGGACCGTTTTCGCCAATTTCCACGGCCGATTCGCCCGAAATCGTCACGATTCAGCATCTAAAGTTGCTCACGTAAGAAAACTAACCAAAAATCCGTGATCAGCGCATTGAATTACCCTGGAAAACACCCTTTTCTTGTTTTTCGTTTCTAGACCGATTTCGCCCGTTTCCACGGCCGATTCGCCTGAAATCGTCACGATTCAGCATCTAAAGTTGCTCACGTAAGAAAACTAACCCAAAATCCGTGATAAGCGCATTGAATTACCGTGGAAAACACCATTTTCTTGTTTTTAGTTTCTAGACCGATTTCGCCAATTTCCACGGCCGATTCGCCCGAAATCGTCACGATTCAGCATCTAAAGTTGTTCGCGTAACAAAACTAACCCAAAATCCGTGATCAGCGCATTGAATTACCCTGGAAAACACCCTTTTCTTGTTTTTCGTTTCTAGACCGATTTCGCCAATTTCCACGCCCGATTCGCCCGAAATCGTCACGATTCAGCATCTAAAGTTGCTCACGTAAGAAAACTAACCCAAAATCCGTGATCAGCGCATTGAATTACCCTGGAAAACACAATTTTCTTGTTTTTCGTTTCTAGACCGATTTCGCCAATTTACACGGCCGATTCGCCCGAAATCGTCACGATTCAGCATCTAAAGTTGCTCACGTAAGAAAACTAACCCAAAATCCGTGATCAGCGCATTGAATTACCCTGGAAAACACCCTATTCTTGTTTTTCGTTTCTAGACCGATTTCGCCAATTTCCACGGCCGATTCGCCCGAAATCGTCACGATTCAGCATCTAAAGTTGCTCACGTAAGAAAACTAACCCAAAATCCGTGATCAGCGCATTGAATTACCCTGGAAAACACCATTTTCTTGTTTTTCGTTTCTAGACCGATTTCGCCAATTTCCACGGCCGATTCGCCCGAAATCGTCACGATTCAGCATCTAAAGTTGCTCACGTAAGAAAACTAACCCAAAATCCGTGATCAGCGCATTGAATTACCCTGGAAAACACCATTTTCTTGTTTTTCGTTTCTAGACCGATTTCGCCAATTTCCACGGCCGATTCGCCCGAAATCGTCACGATTCAGCATCTAAAGTTGCTCACATAAGAAAACTAACCCAAAATCCGTGATCAGCGCATTGAATTCCTACGGACTGGACCTTTTTCCTGTTATTTTTCGTAGCTCAGACAAAATTTGTAAGAGTGAAAAGCTGATACCCAGTCAAAATGCTACGAACTGTAAAAAATGCACAATTTTGACAAAAAAATGCCCTGGCAAAAATTTTTTTTACAATCTACGGATGAAATTACCCCAGGAAACATTTTTGTTGGACTGTGAAAGTGTCGCAGGTAAAAATTGAAAGGGCGCACACTTAAAACCAGGTGAAAACCCTGCGATCTTTTAAAAATGCCCAATTTTTTACCCAAAACAAGGTCTGGGTAAAAAATTAACTCAATTTTCAAAATCTCCGGATGGAATTACCCCAGGAAACATTTTTGTTCGACTGTGAAAGTGTCGCAGGTAAAAATTGAAAGGGCGCACACCTAAAACCAGGTGAAAACCCTGCGAACTTTTAAAAATGCCCAATTTTTACCCAAAAACAGGGTCTGGGTAAAAAATTAACCCAATTTTCAAAATCTCCGGATGGAATTACCCCAGGAAACATTTTTGTTCGACTGTGAAAGTGTCGCAGGTAAAAATTGAAAGGGCGCACACATGTTGATTACATACCAGAAAAAAAAAATACAAAGGGAAAGAAGTAACACGATTTTCAGAATAGGTTTTTCGTGTCTAGAGCGTGTGAAAAATCGTCCGATGAAATTTTTTTCGCGGCTCCAAGCACAACTTTGGGTGTTCGTTTCGTGTGCACAGAACCAAGTTTGTGGCTTATACTATGCTCGCTGCAGGGCAGCGAGAAAGTTTGAAAAACGCGCGCGAGGGGAAAACGGCTCATATTATGCGTGATGCGCTGTCCGCTCGCTGACGCTCGCTCGCGCATCCGCATGATTGCCGTAGTAACACAATTTTAGCTTAATTCTATGCAAATTGGGAAAACTGCTTATGATCTGTATCGAAATTAGAAAAGGCCCACTTTGTAAACAAAAGATCAAGCGCGATAATAACGGTTTATTTCAATCAGACGCATTTGAGCCGAACGCGCTAATTGGCCGCACACGCAGAGGCGAACCATTCCACCAGTCATTGTTTGGTGATTGGAAACTCTGAAATTCAAATTGAAAAACGTTGTACTCCTCTAACTCCACAGTCTGGAGAGTTGAAAAGCCGTACCAGTCATCTTCAGTTTTAGTTCTCTTTCTCCATTGCACGAACACAAAAAAAATCGAACTTTTTTCTAAAAAACCAAAAAGAAATCTCCAAAAAACGAAAGTCCGATAAATTTCGTTCGTCAAAATGCGCCCGGAGTCAGCGGCGCGCGGCAGCCTCAATCCGTCGTTTCTGTCCGCCAACTCGAACACCTCCTGGTCGCGTCTGCTGTCTGCGATCGAGTCGACCGACTGGAAATCGTACGCGGCGCTGGCGGTGGTGATCGCGGTGCCGTTGGTGTTGATCGTGGCGCTCGCAGCCGTCGGCATCCGCAACATCGTGCTGCTCAGTGATCAGGTGCACCGCCGCGAGAGTTCTCGTCGATTTGTGGCAAATGTTGTTGTTGTTTTTTCAGTTTTTTTTATATTCACCGAGCTGGTGAGACGTCAATAAGGTGAAACATTATCGCAGTGTTAACGTGATATGCTACACGTGACTCGCTACGTGAAACCGTGACGTGAGTGCAGTTGCGCGTATATAACGTGCATCCACAGTAATGCGCATGAGTGAATCTTTACTTTCAATCGTTGCTTGAATTTTTGTGTCATGATCAGTTACGTGAGTCGTGGTGTGAATCGTTTCGTCAACCGTTAAAGTGAAACACGTAGCGGGAGGCGTGGCCGTGGATCGTTACGTGTCGAACGTGTGACATGAATCGCTGTGAATTGCTGCGTGTGAGAATTGCTGCGTGAACCGTGCTATTTTTTATGCAATTTATTCGCGCAGTTTCACACAGGCTAACGATCTAACGGCGGTGTTGTCCAGCAATCGACGTCTCGCGTCCATCGCCGGAGCGCTCGCCCGCGAGAGAGGCATGTCGTGCCTCTATCTGAACACCGACACTGCAAAGTGAGCTGTTTTTGGAGACGCTCTGTGAGGTTTTCCCGCTAGTTATTATCGTGGCCTCGGTGGTAGCGCGTTAGATTTTTTGTCTGACTTTTTGTTCGTTACCTTACGTTAGACCTGTACGTTCGACGGATCGAGCTTCGCCGAGGGGTGTATAGGCACTGAATGACAGAGAAAACTCGATTGGCGCCCTACTAGACGGCGTTCTGTACGCATTTCTCAGTTGGCCCTGACTAAAAACATCGCCACTGTTCGTTCGTTCGTTCGTTCGTTTGGTCAGCGGTTGGCCGGGTTATACTCGCTTGAAACTCAATATTGCCCCGGTGATTTTCAGAACAGAACAGTTGGCGAACACGTTAGCGAAACTGCAAGGGTTTCGCGGTGAGACCGTCACGGAAGTGCACAACTTTCTCCAGTCGGACAAAGACTGGACGCCGGACGCGAGCAAATGTTTCGGCACCATTGACAAACTGATCGCGCACCGCGCCGACGTCGACGCGAAGACGATCCGTTGCCGGCCGAATATAAAGTGAGCGATCATGGTCATAAGTGTTGGTTTTTCATACGCCTGCAGCTGATTGGCCAGAGATTGGCATTTGAACTTCATTATTGCCCAATCGAAACTGATTTCTGTGCGCAGCGTCTACTCGATCTACACAACGTGCCTGTTGACAGCGCGTTTCACGCGAATCACCGAGAATCAAGTCGGCCAACGGTACTCGGTGCAGCACTCCATCGTGCTTCAGACGATCGCGCAGCATTATCGACGTTCGTGTCTGCAGTGTTACAGTAGATTTCTTTAAACCTGTCACTTTTTGTAACCCGTTATTTCTGTTTCTTTCGCTATTATGCGGTTCGGTATTTTGCTAAAAGATGGCAGGTTTACAGAAACGTGCTGTATTTATGATTGAACCTCCTACAACTTGAACCCCGAGATCTGACGTGACGTGACGTGACGTGACGTAACGTGTGTATCGCATACGTCAGTATAAACGCGACTTTGGTGAACCGTCAACCGGGGATTCACATTCGCTCTTTCATTCAAAATACTTTCTTCGCTAAAAATCGTTTGAACTTCAGCAATTTCAGTGCAGGAAGCGACCGTGTGGCTAACACTCTCGCGCAATTCCTTCAGCACTCAGGAGCACCGTGCCGCCGTACGATTGCTGCTCGGTATGTTGACTAATTTGTCGCGTTTTTTTTGTTTCCTCTTATTTTCTCGCTACATTGACACACACCACCCATCACCCCATCCCTTTTATTTTTTAAAAAGCAGGAAACTCCGAAAAAAAACTGTGTGAACAGCAAAATAAAAGGGACGGAGACCCATAACCGCCATAACAACTATCGCCATGCGTTCTCTGCGAAAAAGCGACAGGTTTAAACAAACATACCATACTGTTGCAATCTTGATCGCAGGTCACATCAGCGTCACGGACAACGTGCACTTGGTGGCGCAATGGACGTCGAAAGAAGCGCAGCGGCTCTTCACTGATGCGGAGTTCGAATCGAGCTACGAAATGCGTCTGCTGCGCGAGCAGGCGCTTTATTCGGGCACTCAAACGCAGCAAGGTTGGCGAAATATCGCATTTTACTCCAGTTTGGCGGTTTTTCATCGGCGTTAAAATTGCCATTTTCGACGCAAGCTGGCGTTCTTCAACGCCGATCAAGACGCCACAGTTTTCACAGTGCCCCTCTGTCTGTATTTTTTAGTCGGTCGTGTCCGTGCTGACTGACTGAATATCAATAAATTATGAAATCTTGGCGATACTTTTGGGCATTTTTTCATTCCAATAACCTGCAGTCTAAGTCCAACTATTAGCTGATTGGTTGCTGATCGTGACGCATACATTCTGTGCAAACCAAACTCCACCTCTCCACACTAATGTCTGCACAGAATGCCTGTATCACGTGATGATCACCAACCAATCAGCTAGTTGGACATTAGCTAGCTAGCTAGCTGTTATCGAGTTAGACTGTGTACAATGTTAATAGTTCATCCCAGTCGGTTTCAGACGTGCAGTTCACCCCGACCGCCGCCGCCGCGCTGTACTGCAGACGAATTCGATCGGAGATCAGCAATCAAGCGACGCTGGCCGAACGGGCACAGCACAACGTCGCCATGAGCCAGCTGGAGCAGTTCTTCTATCTTGTTGGCGCCATCGCTGCGCTCACGGCGGCGTTTCTGCTGTGCGCCATCATGGCGATCGCCTATGGTCTGAAGTCGGTGAACACTTTTTTTGTTGGAAAGTTGTACAAGGATATCGTGTCTCGGTCGGAACATTTTTTTGGCTCGCGAGATTCGAGACCGTATACGTTTGTTTTTTGGAAAGAGATGTGCGTTGCATCATAACGGAGAAACTTTTTTTTGAAAACCTCGACTGGGATTCGAATCCTTGCGACGTTAATTGAAAGCTTTGTTTTGCCACCAAGTTTTGAAACGAGTCTTTGTGAGGCGTCACAACTCTGTACAGCACTGCGTCGTTGCAGTTTCGCAATCCGGTGAAAGGCGGAGTCCATAATTTTCCGATCCGATAAAAATAGGGGAGTCAATAAAAACTTTTCGGACTCGCTGTCTTCGGGAATGCAGTCGCCGAAAGCCATCGAGATCCAGGGCTCAGAGATCACTGAAGCCTTCCGAACAGCTAGGCTTGGAAGCTGTCCTCTACTCATGGCACAGGGCGTCAGTCCATGGGACACTTAGCACGTCCATGAAGAGAGATAAAAAAATATCCGGATTCAGTGCAAGACCGAGCTAGCTTGCAACAATTGTCGTTTCCTTCCTTTGCAGCACGTACACAACGATGACACAAGTGCGCTACGTGATGGCCGTCGTCGAGCAGAAGAACGACGAAATCAAGGAGGCGAAACAGCGCACGGAGACGCTGCTCTATGGGATGCTGCCGAAATCGGTCGCTGTGTTCCTGAAGAACGACCAGCTCGTGCCGCCGACCACGTTCGAGTCGGCGACGATCTGCTTCCTGCAGATGCGTCGCTTCAGTAAAATGACCGAAAGCTGCACACCGTTGCAGGTGTACCTGGAAAATATATGAAACATGACGTGTTGACCAGCCAATCAGCGCTGAGAATTGCTCATAAATAACCAATCAGCGCTGAGAATTGCTCATGACCAATCAATCAGCTAGTTGCATATGTTAGCGAGATAGACTGTGTTTATGTCAACCTGTCAGTTTCTTCGTGCGCACGCGAAAGATGTGTTTGATTTGAGGGTGTTTGATTTCAACCAAACTCGACATATCGATGCATTCGTTTATCTTGCTGTGATTTTTGACGCGTGTAAAATGAACATTTATCAGCTGGTCAGCCTGCTGAATCAGACGTACAGCGCCATCGACACGATCCTCGAGCGGTACACGTGCTACAAGGTGGAGACCGTCAACGACTCGTACATGGTCGCCTCGGGTCAGCCGCCGCAATGTCATCTTTTTTTCTTTCTGCGCACTTTGAATCACACCGTTTTTAGAGTGCCGGGACGGCGCACGTAAATATCTAGTGAACTCAGTGTCATGATTGACGCGGCAATTCAAAATTACTGAAGCTGACCTCAGTTCCCGGATACTATCGGTGCATAGTCAACCACCTGAAACTGAGTGCAGTCGCAGAGAAACCGAACGCCAAGATACGGAAGACGTTCATGAAATCCAGTAATGAAAAAAAGGAAAGGAGCCGATTTCTTTGGTCAGGCTTACCAGAAAAATGCGGCGACCGCCACAGTATCGAGATCTGCAACGTCATGCTGGACGTGATTGACACGATGGCGGGCATCGCAGTGGAACCCCTCAACTCGGTGCCGTTTTCGGCCGGCGCAAACACAGGTCTTCCACACTGAAAACCATTTCGAAACATTTTACCGGACAAAAGCGGTTAATAAATGCGCTCCAACTTGTTTTTGGGTATCAGTGGTGGAGGCTTTAGCGAACCTAACTATGTTTTGACTTGGTTTTCGTTCAACCGTGAATGAGTGCATGCTCTCAGACATGTGGGGGATAAACTGGGGGATGGATTGATGACGCGTTTGCTTCATCCATCAATGTGGCATGAAGCGCCGTGAAATGAATAACACAAACACCTGCTTCTATACACTTCGTCGGCAATGGGCATTTGATAGGCTGTCAGTTTACTGCAATGTCGACATAGTTGACAGGTTCCAATAAACGAGACTAGAAAGAAAATGCAGAAACTTGCAGGCAGTTGCGTTGCGACCGTGATTGGGCACCGCCAGCCGCGCTATTGTCTCTTCGGCAACACCATCAACGTGGCGTCACGCATGAACAGCACCAGTGAAGGTGAACACGGAAAACACAACGAAAACACCGCTGATTGGTTGTTGCGCCATACACATAGATTGGCCAATCAGCGCAGAGCATTTGAACTATGACTCTACTGCGTTGCTACACCGTGCTGGCAAAGCTTTGCAAATTGTTGCTTTTTTGCTGCAGAATTCAAGGCGCAAATCACCGGCGAAACTGTGAAACACCTGGAGATGAACAGCATCACAAATTCGTTCGCGTTTGAGTCGCGCGGTCCGGTGGACGTGAAGGTTTTTGTATTTGAACATTTGGCCTTTCATTTTTCTTTTTATCTAAAGTGCAAGTTTTATCTGAATTTAAATTCAGAAAAAACAATAAATTACCTGCTTATTTCAGGGTCGTGGTCTGATGTCAACGTTCTGGTTGACGCGCAAAGGAGCCTTGCAAGATGCGTGAAATGAACGAACAGGAGAAAAAGAAAAACTAACATCCAAATGGAAATCATGGCAACTACTTAGTTTGATGGTGTTCTTTTGAGAAATACAAGATTCTTATAGGTAATCGATTTTTGTAAACGCCGCAGAATGCTGTAGATCCGAAATACGTGAAACTTTTATGTAAGGTGTGTAACTTTGAACATTTGAACTTCATCCTGAAATTTTGATCATAAATGATTGGGAAAGTGTTTGAGCGTCACAATTTTGCGTACGCATCGCTCAGCGGTAGCTCGCGTGCAAACGCATCGCCTCTCGCAGCCCCGAATCGTGGGCGCCGTGCACCGTTTGGTGCCAGCGGTCGTGCGTCGCTTCGCCCGCAAATTGAACGATCGGTTTCTGAGCAAACAAGATTCTGCTTTTTCACAATTTTTCAAAAAGGTCAATAAGCAAAAACAAGCGAATGGTGATTCTTTGGCGATGTTTTTAGCCAGGGCTGACCTAGAAAAGCGTACAGAACGCCGTTGAGTAGAGTGCCCATCCAGTTTTGTCTCTTATTACAAGCGCCTATACACCCTTCGGCGGGGCTCGATCCCCGGAACGCACAGACACAAGAGTCTAACGCGCTACCACCCAGGCCACGAGCGGTGACAAATGAAGAACGCATGTCTTAAGTTGAATTAAAAGACGCAATCACTACGATCTACATTCGTTCTGGTTGAAAGCAGCGGCTGTGCGATATCAGCGAATGAGTAGCCCGCCCGTCTCGCGGCCTCGTTGCTCACCGAATACGCGCCGAGGAAATGCGGATTGTGCCGCCAGACTGTCCTGGAAAACGGCGGTGAAACAGCGTTTCTGAACCGAAAAAATGACACGCACACACACATACAGACTGAATGATGGTTCGCGAAATCCGACCGAAGAGAAAACACACTGTGTCGAAAAGATGTCCGAACTGGTGTCCGGTGTCCCGTTCGCCTGGGTGTCCCGCGCGCGGCATCCGTGTCGCGGAATTTAAAAAAAATCGACCAGAGTAAATCCGGTCGCCACGTGTGGCAGGTCACACCCAGGAGAATCGAACATTGACACCGATGTTCCGACACGTTTTTCAGCGTTTGCGTAATTTGCGATGATCAGTTTGCGTGAAACAATTCAGTTGAAAAATGAGCGATTCGCCGCATCAGAGCAACCAATTTGTGCATTTGTCAGCCGCTCAAAATCAAGCACTCAGCTCGTCGATGCATAAAGGGGCGGCATTCATGAAGCACTATTTAGTGATCGCGTAGCTATCTTTTAACACATACGCGTCACTTAAAACTGCTTCATGAATGCGCCTTAAATGACCACAGCCGATGCACCTGACCTGATCACTTCGACCGGCCAAGGCACGTGCGTGTAGTTCGTGTGGCGCCTGAGCGCAGCTGTTGCCGCTGCAGCCAATTCGTCCAGCGAGGCAGACTCAACGCGTAGCACGTCGTTGCGACCACCGATCTAAGCGGAAAATTGATTCAAATATGCTACGATTAATTTTCAGGTTCGACGACTCAATGCGTGTGCAGACGTGAAAAGGAAACCAGTTTCAGTCGTTGGGAGTTCAAAATCGCCCAAGTGATCCGGCCTTATTTAGGGGACTAGGATCACTTTGCCAATTTTGAATTCCCGCTTGAAACTGTTTATACCTATCGGTGCGCGTATTGAGTCTCGGGACCAAAAATAAAAGATCATAGTAATCATAGTGACCATCCATCACTACATCTGTATCGGGTCAATGAGGAACGCTTTGGTTTTAAAGCTTTAAAAAAAGAATTGCAAAAAAACAAAACCAATGGCACTGAAAACTGCACACAACACAAAAACAAAAAGAAAAACAATCGAAAAATCATAGTTGTCGTCTTACCCAAGCAAGCAGCAGTGTCGGATCATACAAGTCCGTGGAGAAGACCCAGAAAACGTCGGCGAGCCCTCCAAGTGAACCGCATGCTTGGTGATCGCGGTGCTCAAAGGTTTGTTTACCGTTTCTTCAGAAATTAGTTTGTGGTCACATTGGTTGTGTTTGTCTTTTTTTCAGTCATGCTTCTGTTTTGTTCTTGCTTTCCAAAAAAACGAAGTCGCTTCTTACCACCCGTCTTCCCGGCCGCAGCAGCACAATCAGCGACGAGTCCATCGACCAGAACGGGCGCTCGTACCGCAGGAACACCTTGTCGAGTGTTTCGAAGCCTGTTTTTTGAAATCGATGACCGTTTTTGTTTAAGGCGGGAATAGAAAGGCAGAATTTAACAAGAAGAAATCAACCGACCGATATGGCGAATGGCATTTCGCTTGCGCAGCGGCAGCGGCGGGCTGAATCTGAGTAGTTCCGTTTGTTTCAGCACGCCCAACGGCACCGTGACGATCACGTGGTCGGCGGGCACGGTGCGCCCGTTCGCCAGAAAAACAGTGACCGCACTGGACTGATGGCTGTGCTGCCAGTCGATTGAGGTGACGCGTGAGCGCAGGTGAATCGTGTTTGCAGGCAGGCGAGATGCTAGATCTGGCAGTGGGATGACTAATCAATCAATCCATCAATCAATCAGTCAGTCAATCAATCAATCATTCAATCAATCATTCAATCAATCAATCAATCAATCAATCAATCAATCAATCAATCAATCAATCAATCAATCAATCAATCAATGAACAAACCAATCATTCATTAATCAATCAATCAATCAACAAAACAATCATTCAGTCAATCCGTCACTTAATCAAACAATCATACCATCAACAACAGCACTTAATCCTCGGCCGTACAATGGCACCGCAATAAACGAGTCTGGATCGTTTTGTTCGGCGGCCTGTGTGTAATTTTTATTTGCAGTCTGTAAATTGGAACGCTCGCAAAGATGATATATGACTTCAAGCATACTCCGAGACACCAGTTATTTTTGAACACATCCGCTGCAGCGTATTCCTCGCCAAACGCCCGATTGTAGAAATTGCGAAACTCCAACATCAGCTGCTTTTCTGATTCGGTGTGCTGCTCCTAAATGTACACAAGAAAAGCGTCCATACTGTTTCGTTTTCATGAGAGATAAAAATGAGACTCGGTTGCCATTAAGGCTGTGCCCAGCTTTGCTGGTTTGGAAACTGGTTTGGTTCCTTGTGCATATGCCTGACACTTACAATGTGTCGAATATGATCAACCAATCAATCAATCACGTTGTCACCCTCGTGGCCCTGGGTGGCAGCGCATGAGCGTTCGGGGGTCTGTGCGTTCGGGGGATCGAGCCCCGCCCGAGGGGTGTATAGGAACGGAATGACAGAAAAAATTCGATGGGCGTCACACTCGACGGCGTTCTCTGTACAGTTTTCTGGGTTACCCCTCCTGGCTAAAAAGATCGCCTAAAAGATCACCGTTCGTTCACATTGCTCACCGTGATGTACCGATGGAAATGCAAGTCCAAGATGGTGCCGATTGATTCGTTGCGAAATCGTGCCGACTGAAAGACGCTGCGATCGTTGCAGACGCCGTGATACCACGCCCAGAAACGCTCGATCCGGGTTCGCTCCATCGGTTCGCCCGTGCAACGAAAGAACAACGACGGACGATTGAAGAGTCGCTTGATCTCCTGAGCGACAGGAAACACGTCGGTGGATTTCAAATTGTTAAAGACGTGTATTATTTTTTTTCATTTTTCGCTGTGAAGTTCATGTTTTGTACATACACTCTGAAAAAGTTGTTCACCAAGAAGTTCACAAAGTTGCATTTTCAAATCTTTTAGGGAACTTCTTGTTCGTGTTAGCGAACCGACTTTGCGCTGCAATGACAAGTGTACTTTTGGCTGAACAATTTGTTCTGGAGTGTAATGTTCAGTTGTATTGCGTGTCTCGCCTGTTGTGACGGTATCAATTGTAGGCGTCGTGCGATTCGAAAGACCTCATTCTCGGCATTATGCAAGTATTGAGCGCCCATCTGCAGATAGCTGCCATCATCTGGAAAGAAGAGCTTTTGTTGCTTTTCGACACGATTTCAGGTCCGTTTATACCTGACGTATGCAGACGTACGTCATGTATAACGGTAGTATGCAACAACACGAGATCTGACGTGCCGTCGACGTACGTCACGTCTGCATACGACAGGTATAAACGGCCATTTAACTGGAAAGAAAGCCATCTTGATGATGCATCATGTTGTCAATTGGCACAACACACAATTCAGTTTTTTTGTGTGACTTCATCAAACGACAGCCTGAATTACAGCATTCAGTTGTCCAACTGTCAACGTTTTCATTGCGCTCATCAAGAAACTGCCAAAAAAGATCCACTCCAAAATTCGTTCCACTTTTATACTGTTGCAAAAATTTTGGAATATGTAACAAATGTTTGAAATATATGCGACTTTTGGCAAAATTTTCCTAGCGTGAAACCACATCCATTCTCACACCGACCAATCTGAACGGCGTGCACCCGACCGCCGATGCCGCCGCTCGCCTCCAGGACGGTCACATTTCTAAGGTGCAACCGATTCAGCAGATAGTCGGCAGCGGCTAGTCCGGCGACACCTGCGCCTACGACGACGACGCGTCGCTCTTGCAAGGCGACGGCGCCTTGAAACGCGCTCGGCAGTCTTGGCTCGGACGATACACGATCGAGCGCGATCACGCTGAATTATCGTTATTGTTGATTTTATTGATAATGGTTTCTTTGGTATTATCAATTTTTTAGATTCTGCGCAACTCAATGCGTGTGCAGGACGTAGAAGTGAAAACTATAAGTTTTTATGTGGCAATTCAAAATCGTTTAGAAACGCGGATCACTTTGCCGATTTTGAATTCCTGCGTCACGCATGAAGTTGTTAGTTAACCTATCTATAGTTTCGGAACCAAATAAAAGATCATACATGCATTCAAACTTAGCCTCAATCCTCTGAACGAAAACCGAACCTGATCAGCAACGCTGTGACTGAATCGGCAGGAAACATAGTTTTTGTTTGTGTTTCTCTGAATGTCAGTTTGTTTTTCGGCTGTCTGTTTTTCAATTCGTTTTCGCGCACGTCCTCTTTTGCGCGTATTCACATTATTGTATTGATTGAGAAAACAAAAGGCATGGAGTTGAAAGTTGATAAAACTACTTTGAAGGCGTGTTACATGCACGGACATCATTATGCATGTGCGCGGAAGAATGCAAGATGGAAAACTGAATTTTTGCAATATGTAGTCGCATTAGTCACGTCCCCGAATGCTTTACCGTTTCAATGTCGAGTTCAAGTGGTGAGTGTTGTGAAAAATGGTGTGGAGCAAAGGATGAGTTTGTTCTTTACACAGCGTCGCCTTTGGCAACTGAATTTGTTTGTGTTCTACGTTTTTTTTGGAAAAAAACATGCATGATAATGTGATTGCGGTACATATGGTGTGAAACAGTTGGATTTCAGAATATGGGTGTTGTCATCATGGAATAAATTTCGGAATGGATATTAACATGGAAAGAGTTTTGGCCTTAATTTTGTCATGGATTTTGGCATGTTCCAGCGTGCTGACACATATTTGCGCTTCTCCACGAAAAAACGGTTGATTGATTTGTTCCTGGTCTCCGTTATCGGCCAGTCCAAATGCAAAGGGTTGTTAGCATCACCATTAATCATTGCTCTCAACTATTGGAACCAATTGCTAGATCCCGGTACCATGCCATCATCCATTTTGCTGTGAACAGGTTCCAAATAAATAGTGTTTATCATAGATACCAATAATAAATAATGAATAATAAATAATGAATTTTTTCATGCTTGCACCATGGCGATAACTTTTTCTGCGGCATCCCTGCACTCATATGGTCGAGTTTGTAGATGGCACAGTCACTCAAACGCATGAAACTTGCATGAGCACCGATGTTTACCTGCATACACTTTAAAAAAATTCGGCTCAAGAGCCTATCATTTTGGAGCGTGTGTATTTTATCTTGTAACCAAAAATAGTCGAGCGGCGCATTCATTTTGAAATCAACAATAAAACGTCCGTTTCTATTTGTTATAATATTTTGGTAATCTGCCTGCAAAACTGCGGACTGCATATTGAAATATTCAAATTTTACATGTAACTCTGTTGCAGGAGAAACGTTTAGAGAGGTTGTGTTCCATTGCACTGGCGCAAAAAATAATTACAGGAACAAAATGATGAGCTTGCAAATCCAGCAAACCGTCAATGTTCCTAACCGCATTGTGTCTTTGGTTCTGGTTGCAACATTTTCCAACTGTAAGTACACGTTGTTCAAAACTGAACTCACTACTCGGAAAACGTTTTCTACAAGTCTAATTTGGTGGCAACTTTAGCAGCCTTTTGTTTGCTCAGACACTGAAAGATACAACGATTTCAATTATTATCAATTAACATAGTTTCATATGCTTGACGCGGCCATTCAAAATGACTCCATTGACTCAAGATGTATCTCAGGGACACGGGTGTCTCACTCTTCACAAGCTTTGGAATTCTCTCCTAGTGGCAAACATGAAATTGCTCACATTATGCGCGCATTGAGAAGCAGAACCGTAAATAAAAAAGACAATAATAAATCGTTCGTGAGCCATTGCAAAATTGCAGCCGTTTCCAACGCCGTACAGTGTCCGAGCTATTTCTCGTCGCTCAACGGAACGTTCACCTTCAACGACGTCTGCTACGCGTACAGCGTCGTCGGTCGACTCGGCACACAAGTGAAGTCACTCTGTCGATCGTTGGGCACACGCGCTCGACTGGCAGTGCTGAACGAAAGCCGCCGTGTTGCAGTGACCGACTGGCTGGTTTGTGTTCTCTGAATGTGGTCCTTGAACAACCGGTATGGCCCAATAATGTGCGGGTGTGCTGTTCTTGCGCGGCACAACCACACACACTGCGGTTATTGCAATAATTTATTCGGTAATTTCATGTAGTATCAGTGCAAGAATGCACTGTAATGATAACAGAAATATTGTCCGTGTTTGTCTCAGGCGACAGAAGGACACAGCACGCAGCTGTTCTGGGTGGCCGCGGAGCGTCGGGCGCCGGAGGCAGGGATGGGCATACAGTACGACCGCGAGAACAACTGGGTGCACGACATCGAATGCCCGATGTTCGGCAAGGTCGACGCAGCCATGTGGCATCCGACGAGTTTCGGCGGCATGCCACACTCGGTGCATCTGATGGGCTTCATCGCTATGCCCGACGGGCGTCTGCTACGCGGTCACGCCGAGCCGAACAACACGGCGCTACTTGGCGAACTGCCGTTCATTTGCGAGTATCGTACGTAACGTATCCAATAATCCCGCTGAAGTAAAACCGGCGTATTTTCACACCGATCATTGCGATTGGCCTCCGAGCATGTGAGGATTTGTTGATTCCAGGTGACGACCCATGTACGCCAACAAGATGCCAGGAAAGCGGGATGTTAGACAAATTTATGAAAAAATTGGCTGTAGCCCAGTGTCATTTTTGGTTTGTATATCCATACAGATACAACATTGTTTTCCAGAACGTCATAACTGAGGATTTGGTTCTTTCAACAACAAACTTTTTCTTGAACACTTTCTCAACAAGACTTTGTTTTGCACACCAAATTGCCCGGATTTTTATTGTCTAACATCTCGCTCGACAGAACGGTGCAACGTGCGTCTACCACAACGGCATCGCAGTGGTTTGCGTGTGTGCGCCCGGTTTTAGTGGCGATGACTGCGAAACGAAACGTTGGTCGAATCAAAAGTTTTTTTCAAGTTGTTCAATCGACGTTTTTTGTGTTTTACTCGTGTTTTCGCAACGCAATTCGATTTTCATTTGTGTTAAAGAACATATACTTTTCTGTTCGGTGTGCAATTTTGTTTTTTTTCAGTTCAAACGAGCACGCCACAAAACGTTGTTTTTTATGCCGTTGCAAATGGAATGAAACCTGAAGCGAGCCAATTATCACTGGATTTCAATCAGACCAACACTGCGTTGGACTGCGGTGAGTTGAACCATCAGGAAAATGCTCTTGAGAATTTCTTGTCAAACGTTTGATGCAACTTTTGGCATGACATGAGCTTTGAAATGTTTTTCGCAGTTTTAGCGTATGACAGTAAGCATAAGCACCACAATAGAAATGTGCAGGTTAAGCTATTCTTAAGCTATTCCCAAGTTAAGGTTATTGCCAGGCTATTACCATGTTAAGGCTGTTGCCAGGCTATTTCTCCCCTTTGCCCGGCAATTGCTCCGGACGACATTTTTCGCAACGTCAAAAGAATCGCCTGGAATTGGCCTCTCCTGGGAGTAGCGCAAGAATAGCTTAGCTTTGGCCGTTCATTTGTTTGCGTGACCCAGCGCGCACAAACACACAGGCAAGCAGTGCACACAGCACGCGTGGTGTGTCTCGTTCAGTCATCACGTGGCCAGTCGTCAGTGCCAGTTGTATTTCGGTCTTGTTGGCTGGAACATGACTGAGGTGTACAGCAACTGTTGGAGTGAAGTGCCTGCGGCCGTGTTTGCGTTGGCGGATGCGGCTGGACACAAATACTGGGAGAAGCAACCGGCCGGCACGACACCGATTGTGATACGCCCTGTCTGAGCAGTTGTGTTTTTACGGGCACTCTTCAATGATTGAACAGAAAGTGAAAACATTGCACAAAGTTAAAAAGATGTATCGTGGATTTATTCAAACGTGTCCGGACTAAAATGACGTCATTTGCTTTAAAAACGCCCGTTTGTCAAAGTACAGGCACTAAAATGTCAGTTTGGTGTGACTTATTTGACATTCACCATTTGTTTACGGGAAGAAATCGGCTAAACGGAAAGTCTGGTTTGCTGTGAACGACAAGCTCATGTTTGGCGGCACATGACGTCATTTCAGTGGGACACTTTTAAAAAAATAGGCCATACATAGTAATCAACTTCTCTGTCCCGTTTGGACGTGCATTACAAAACCATTATTCGCTATTGTAATTACTGAAAATTCATGTCGTACAATTTGTGTGACAAAATATTTTTGTGAACATGAAGTGTTTTTAAGCACGCGCGGCTATTAGACACTACGATATGCGTTCGCGTTGTTTCATTGGCGCCCCAACAATGAATGATAGCTTTTTATGCATTCGCAAGGCGCATGCAGCTGTGGGACTTACGCAACAACAAGCGTTCGCGAAGTTCATCAGCGCACTCAACAAGTGCTCCGTGGCTATGCGGCTTTTTATGCATTCGCAACGTGTTTCTAGCTGCAGCACAGCTGCACAGCTTATTTCAAGCTCACAGAAACCAATGTTTCACGTGTGTCAGTAACAAATTCCATTGCACCGGAGAAACGCCATTTCTAATGTTTTGAGAAGCAAAACAAAGCACCTCAGAAGCTGTAAAGAAAATGCGCCATTCTGTAGGCTTTACAATGGAACACCTGCAGATAAAGCGCATTTCTTTAACAGCATTAAAAGCATTTTTGTTTTTCATTTTTCGAAACAAAGGTTTTTTTCATAGCTTTTTTCAAATAAAGCAACGGCTTTTTTTCAGAGCATTTTTTTAGCTGTTGTGGTGAAAGCATTTTTGTGGTTAAACGCAGCTTTATTTTGGCAGAAAAGCTCGCAACTCGCCAGGTGAATGCAAGGATTTTTTTCCCATTTTGTGCCTTGTTAGAATAACATTTCACTTTTACCTTTTTTGAATGCCAAACTGTTTTGTTTTACTAGGAACTTTTTGACCTTTTTTATTTGTCCGCACAAAACTGAAAACTACCACAAGAACTAATCGTATCAGTTAAAAAATGACACAGCTCTTGAAATTTTGTTCAATTAAGTTCAGTGAAATTTTTCATGAAGCAACGAACACCAACAAAAGTTTTCAAACCTTGGTCAGACAAAAGCGGGTTGCGAAGTTCGACAAAACAACCACAAAAAAAGCATTTCATATATTCATGGTGCACTGAATAACTGTTTTCGATTTAAGGTCGTCAACGGAGTTGACCTGGCGGCTGGTGGCGTTTTAAAGCTAGCCAATGAATCAGAATGCCGATCAGCCGTTGCTGTGTTCACGTTTGTTTGGTTGCTTGGTGTTGCCTGCATCAAAACATGACGCGTTGCCGCTCGCGCGATTGATTTGTTATTTTTTTCAGTAGAAATACGGTAATAGTGGCGCAATGGCGAACAAAGGGAAAAACACCATTTTTTTATTGCTTGAGCTCGGTAATCAAGATCGAGTCGGCGCGAGCGAAATATGTGTCCAGTATATGACAGTGAAACTGACAACAAATCATGCATTTGTCGTCAGCGCACCGCTCATTATATGATTGTAACTATACCCCCCATGGCGCGTGTTTCAAAAAAAAACTTTGTTTCGTACAGATTGCACAATATGAGCTACATACAAGCTTTTTTTAATGACTTTTTTTGGAACACATACCGTATTACCTCTATTAACCCCCCCCCCCCAAAATTAACCCCCCCCAAAATAAACCCCCACCCCCTCGACAAGTTTCCAAATAATCCCCCCCCAAAAATAATCCCCCATGGGGGATTATTGAAACCTGTTTGGAACACATACCCAGCGAATTCAGTGGCTGGTTGCCGTGAAAATGATGAAATTGTGCTACCAAAGGCCCCAAATTGATGAGTTAATGGTAATTTCATTACAAAAGGCTGTTGTAAAAGAAAATTTCTATGTAGAGTAGAAGTTTCTGCGACTTCCTTCCTGCCATGGAAGGTATTTTTGCCATTTTGCCCACTCCTAAAAATGGTTTCCAAATAAACCCCCCCCCCAAAAATAAAGCCCCCCCCCCAAAAATAAACCCCCACCCCCAGAAGTCGCTGAAGAAATAAACCCCCATGGGGGTTTATTAGAGGTAATACGGTATACAGGGTGTCTCAAACGCACTGAAATAGACAAAACGGCTCATTTTTTAGTTTGGTTCATCAATCAGATTTGAAATTTTAAAATTTTGTTGAAATGTTTCAAATTTATTGTGTTGCATTTCCTAAACATAGTTCCAAACTTCGTATACCTAAATTTGAAACAAACTGGGGAACGAGCTGCTTTCCTCATTGCACAAAGTTTTTTAATGATACACCCTGTGCCATGATGGAGATGTTATAGGTGAAGTGAACCGATTCATTCATTCGTTCGTTCGTTCGTTCGTTTTATAAAACTGCCGAATAAAACAAACGAACCGATAACCAAAACATGGAGTCATTCAACTGTTGTTTCAATTCTATCAATAAAATCATACATACGTACGGTGGTATATTTGGCTTCAATAGTGGTGTTGCAACAAAAATTTGTTTGTAAATTTCTTGAGAAACACTTCATAAAAATGCAAATGCAGCAAAACATCAATGTTCCTGAAGCCATTGTAATTTATGCCGTGGTTGCTACGGTTCTTTTACGGTAAGAACTTTTACCGAAACCGTGCGTGCGACTTACGTCTGTCCGACACGACTGTTTTGCGCACGGGATTTAGAACGACTGTCTGTCCGTACGCAAAAAGACAAATGCGCACGCGAATTAGAATTTCGTGCGCACGACTGTCGGACGACTTTTTGCTGCTGGCAGCAAAAAGTCGTCCGACGGACGTGCGGAAAAGTTCATGTTTTCCAGTGTCTGTCAATTTAGAGTTGCAAATTAAAGTATCATATTTTCGATGTTGGGGCAGCAAAAAAATTGTTCAGTTCTATTTGGTGGGTCTTCTTGTTTGTTTTGAAAAAGAAAGAAAACTGAAAGCAAATTGAAAAAAATGAAAACTACTGGAAACTGTTGTATTTCGTTGTTTGTTTGTTTTTAATTTGATTTTGAAAAAATTTAGACACTTTCTGACGGGAGTTGAGCCCAATTTTCGGCGAATTGAATGGTCTGGTCGGTCTGGAGTCTGACAGTGGACAAAGTAGGTTTGGTTGGGTGGGAGGATGGCAGATATAATTCGGGGAAGGGGCTGCGGGCGCGGGCTGGATGGATACCATCGGCCCCCGGTTGTTGAGTGTGAATTTCAAGAAAGAAAATTTGTGATCGCTTTTGGATTTTAGCATTTGCATATGAAATTGCGACATCGCCTATTATTTGCCGAAGAACATCATTTGGACCAGGGGTCGAGATGGGGGTGTGGGGGACGTATCCCTCACCAACCAGATCGACACCCCCCCCCCCCCACCTGGACAAACACCCCCCAAATTTCGGGTTACACCTCCAAGCGAAAATCGCCAAAAAACGGGCTCGAACCCTGATTTGGACTTAGTTCAGACGCGATGTGACAAGCCGTCTTTTACACAAACCGGTTGGGTCACGCATCGTGCTAATATCAATCGGAACTTTTTTAAAGTTTAAAAACTCATAGCATCCCACTGCATTTTGCAATTTCTGACAGCTTCGATTAGCTTCTCTGTTATATGTGCTTCGTCGAGCGAACTGATCGGCGCGTTGGCGGAGACGGTGCGCAGTTTTCAGTTTTGTCGTGTGGCGTAAACGAAACGACTGTTTTGCGCCCCGCATTTAGAACGACGTGCGTTCCGTGCGTACGTTCGAAAAACTATAATTGCTAAACGCTCCTAAAAGCTAAACGCGCCTTAATTCGTGTGGGCACAAGTTTTCGTGCGTGCGCACGGACAGCGGACTAAATGCTGCGCGCAAAACAGTCGTTACGTGCGAACGACAGTCGTGCGTACGAAATTCTAATTCGCGTAGCCATTTTTTTTAAGCTCTGTCTCCGTGTGTTCGCACGAAAAACTAATTGCTAAACGAGCCTTAAGACGGCGAAAGTTCGATTTTATCAGACGATAAATTGGCACCGGTTCACTATTTTGTAGAAATACAGTATGTTCATTGCCAGCAAGCTATGTACTTTGATTTGGTCGTCGCTTTTGTTCGTTTTTGTTTATAGAATGGTGAACACTTTTTATCTTTTTTATGGGGTCTATCATTCAAAAATACAGTCAGGCTGTATGTCACTTTCCCTGCTTTTTCGCGAAATAAAATGGACGGATGGATGGATGTCATTTATGAAATTTCGGCATTAAAAAATCTGGCTCTCGGGTCAGGGAATGGCTGCATCGAACTGGGAAAACCAATCCAGTGAGGCCGATTCAAAAACAGCCAATGAGCCGCAAATAGTTTTTAATGGTAGTTCACATTTCAAAAAAAAACTCAAATGCAGTTTCTCCAACGGTGTGCAGTGCCCGAGCTATTTTTCGTCGCTCAATGGAACACTGATTTTCGACGATGTCTGCTTCGTGAAGAGCGCCAACAGTCTCTTCGGTGTGCAGGTGAAGTCAGCCTGCAGATCATTGGGCCCTCGAACTCGTCTTGCCGTACTGAACGAAAGCCGTCGAGTTGCAGTGACCGATTGGCTGGTTCGTTTGCAAAAGTGCTGATATGTTGTGTCACAGTTGAAGAAATAAAGCAACGACATTTGACAGACTATACATGTAGTTATCTGTATTATTTACACGGAGATATTCCTTCTTCGCACCAATTTATTTGCTTTACAACATCAACAACAGAACACGAAAGCACGCGCAATGGCAGCTGCTTAAACAGACCATTACACTTGTTAACAATTTTCAATTAACGGTTAGGCGATCAGATACGTGGTCTTTAAGATGGTATTCAATTCAATCAGACCCAAAACAACCGTTACCGTAAGTTATAAAGTGAAAATGTGAATTGTTCATGAAGAAACACATCGATTGTCTCCCTAGTTTCCAAGCTTAAAACGAGCAGGAGCAAACGAAATAAGGTGGGATTGGGTATATGTCCGTCCGGC
>JASANC010005012.1:0-141043 GCA_030248135.1 Theristus sp. LFF4_11
ATGTTCCGGCAATGGCACTTTGCTTGATAAACCTTGAACGTGCCCTTAAGCAAAATTTGAAATGTCAATATGGTTTAAACGACGCATATGGTTCAGTTTAGAATCGGTTCACTGAATGACCAATTTGAGCGCTTTGAACCCACAGAGGGAGTAAAAGTACATGATGATTACACAATTAAGGTGCATTATGTTGCTCAATTGTTGCAAGCAACAGATTTCAAAGCCACTCTACGAGAGTCAATGTCATAAAATGTGAAATTTTGATAATGGAACCCTTATGGGTCGGCACATTTTACAAATAAAACGCAAAATTGATGTCCAAACGCAACATTATTAGCGCATGGAATAAAATGTCGTTTTTAATTTACGACGATTTAGTCTGAGATTTCAACAACATGTCCCGCGCCGCTTTTTGCGTTCTCTAGCCGTTTAATGAGCTGCATTCAGAATATATTCGCAATGTCTGAGAGAATTGAAAACATGTGGGTTTTGCCGATTTCAGCAGTGAGAACATTGTAAAAATGGCTCTTGATAAATTTGCGGTCAACTGCTGAAAATATGAAGGGCGGTGGAACAATATTTGTTGCATATTTCGTCATTTTAGCGCGCATTTTTACGATCGACGTGGAGAAAATGGCCATAAAATTTACGACGGCATTACATGTGTCGCTCATTTTAGAGGGTTGGCGGTGCTCCATTGATCCCCTTAATTTGCAGAACAGACGGTAAATTTTATTCCAGGGTATAGGATTTTAGAGAGAGTGTACCTGGAGTACTCGTATTGATTTAGGGTGCTTGAAAAGCGATCCCACCTGATTTTGTTGTCATCAGAAAAGTAGTTGAAAACTAAGCTCAATTCTAAAGTTCAACTGAACGATGACTTTTTTGATACATAATCTGCTTGTTAATACACCAATAACAAACATATCACACTTTTTCTGCAAAAAAGTGTCAACGGATTTTGCAACGAAACACAAAACGATTTGTAAAAAGCTCATGAGGTCGCTGGCAAGACCACCTACTGTGTATTGGGTTTCTTTCTCCAGTTTTGAATGGAGCAACCAACTTGTTGAATTGATTGAACAGGTTGTGGCATTATGTTGCGTTGAATTGCACTACGCGCAACAATTGCAAGTGGTGCGTGGAGTGCTAAATAACGGCTAATTTATGCATTCTGAAGCGGAGCAACTATTATGATTTCCTATTGGACGAAATACACATTCTTCCACATGTCAAGAAGTAGCACACGACTTTTCGCCTTTTTGTTCACGTGCCTTTATGGAGTTTGGATAAATTGAACGGAGAAATACGGACTTGTTGTGTTTCTGCCAATTTTGAACAACAGAAAACAACATTCAGTGTCTCAAGAGCTCCGCTATGAATGAATCAGTAAAACCAATCTTGCATTTAACGGTGTGAAGAGCAAACACTACTGAACGCATGCACTTGACAATTTTTGTAAACACTCAGGTCATGTAGTTATTATTAGTAAAGTAAAATATTGAGCTAACCAGCTTGTTTTGAAAGCGTTTCTAATTAATAATTCTAGTGATTTCGGTTCAGGAGTTATAGTTGAACAGAGATAGATATAAGAGCATTACGTGAGTGGTAAACTCATTCTTCGTTCGTGACTGTATTATCTAGATATAACGTACAAGCAAGTTACACGTTATTATTACAAGTACATACACGTTATTACATGACGTTACCGTACGGATCGGTTTCGGCAGCAATTATAATTACTTTAATGAAAATTTGTAATAGGTCAAAATTTAAAACCAGGCAGTATAACCAACGTAGTCTATATCATTACGTTTTACTAAGGGAACAAAAATGATCTGCATACGTACGTACAACGTATGTTGTACATGTATGGCCTATTTTTTTAAACGTGTCCCACTGAAATGACGTCATGTGCCGCCAAACATGCGCTTGTCGCTCACAGCAAACCGGACTTTCCGTTTAGCCGATTTGTTCCCGTAAACAAATGGTGAATGTCGAATCAGCCACACCAAACTGACATTTTAGTGCCTGTACTTTGACAAACGGGCGTTTTTAAAGCAAATGACGTCATTTTAGTCCGGACACGTTTGAATAAATCCACAATACATCTATGTGGTTTTCCTAAGGATACAAAATTTTTGTGACAAAAAAACGTACAATAAAAAATGTCGCACACTAAATACTTGAAGTGGGTGCCACCTACTCCAGCAACGTGCGCGCGACTAACGGCGAAAGTGAATAAAAAAGTGGTTAAAATACCAGAAAGAGGAATTTGCGGCAAAAAGAGCTGTTGGTTCAGCAAATACAGAATTTATTTATCTGCTCAGAGGAAAAAATATGTCACGTTACGCGTTCACAACGAACACCCACAGCCATTGAAAACGCGTCATAAGCAAATAAGTCGACAATATCCTGAAAGTTCAACTGAAAACTTCTGTTGACTTTTGTGTGGAGCAAATCGGTTTTTATGCCGCTTTATGGGTTTAGCGCCCGTTCAACGGGTTGTTGGCCTTAAATCTGATTCACTTAAAAGTTTCGAACAACTGAATGTTGAGTTCAAAAAACTTACTGCTCATGTTGTAATTAGTTTCACTTAAGAACTGTTAAACACGTTGTATTTCAAGATGAGCTTTTAAGGGAGTTCAGACGTACTAGAACGTGACCCATGTTATGCGGAGAGGAGACGACAACAACAAAACTTATTCAACAATTTACAAACTGTAAACAAAACTGCAAGGGTGACAAGTTTGAAAGCGAAGAAGAGGGACGCTGAGGAATAAATAGCGAAAGAAGACATAGAAAATACCGGTTAAAATACTAACCAGCATTGTTTAGAATCAATGTTAACGGGATCTGACTCGCTCGCGACGCAACTATCATCAAAATAAGTCTCTGCAGTTCAAGGATGTTCCTCAAACATACAAATCTGCAGCATCCTGCTGTCAGCAACCACTAATAGTGGCGTTTAAATGCAAATAGTTTGCGTGGTGTTGGAATTTGTAGTTTCAAGACACACAACACTGAAAAGTGGATGGATGAGCAAAAGTGCAAAACTGATTGATGGTGGCTTCGATTTATTTATTTTTTTCTTCAACACAATGACGCATATTAATACATTATTAGTACATTTTCCATTCAAGAGCGCAACTGTATACGCGAGCACTGGTTGGTCAGGCAACTTCAACTTTTTTCTCGAGTGGTCATTTTTTAATAGTTTTCTCAGCGTGGAAACTGTTAGCCGAGAAAGTGCAAATAGCGTTGCGAAATAGTAAGCAGAACAGTTGAAAAAATTTAGAAATATAGAAATACGGTGTACATAGAACCGTAAAGTCCATAAAAAATAATAATACTTTCAACTAACGGTAAAATTCCTTAGGTAAGAAAGAATCACCCTTCAGATTCACCACAAAAAACGGACAGAAAAATTTTCCAACCATCAATGAAAAAGTGACTGACTGATAAATAAACAAAGCGATCAGCCCTGGGAACGAGACGCTGAGAATTTACAGTTCAAACAGAGTGGTTTTTGTTGTCAACAGCGTTTTCTTATCATTTTGTTTGATTAAAAACACCAAAATAGAGTATTCACGTTTTCAGTATTAAAGTTTTTTGCTGTGATGTACAATAGTTGCACTCCGAAATTACCACAGGTAGCTATTGACATATGTGCAATTTGCACCGAAGTTCTAAAAGCTGAAAATACACCCGCATAAAACACGACTAAAATAACAGAGTTAAAAATTGCACGACTATAATTCAACCCGAAGGTTTTATGATCGAGCAGGCAGCATGAAAACTTGACAAAGATTGAACAGCGCCTCACGCATGCCAATTACAAAAAAAACTGCACCAAGGAAATGCAAAAGCAGTTGTTTTTGGTTTGGTTGTCTGCCATATCGCGACATGTTTATCAATTCGGGTGAGTGGTTTTTTTCAGTTTTCTTTTATAAACGCCGTGCGTTTCAAAATCATCGAAGCTGTTTTTGATAGAATCTGAAGTATTTTTATCGTTCATAACCCTCGGGGACCTAGTGTCAGAGGTCCCACAATGAACTCGAATACGAAATAGGATGCTTGTTGTCCTAATATGTGCCAATATTGGGAGGTCGATTCAGAAAAAAAGAACAACAAAACGCTCTTGAGAGCACGAACAGGTGCGTGAGATGTTTATGAAGACAACGCTGTTTGTTGTTGTTTTTTTTGCAAAAAAAAGCTGAAACACAGAACAAAATGATGCATGAAAGCAGTAAAACCGTAAAAAAATAAATTTTAAGAAAAAACTTCTGCATACGTATTTGATGCGGCTGACTGGTGACAGTTTATGACAATAACTAAACCAGTTCTTTTGGCTTTCTACGTAATGAAAAACATGCAGAATGAAAAAACGAAGTGAATTAGATATCGAACAATAAACTCTCAGTAACAGATGTGCGAATTATGTATTCTGGCCAACAACGTTTTTTACTGGTGTTTTATTTTTTCAGTCCGATTATGGATTTAGTGCGCGAGCGTCGTGTGGTCGGTCAGGTGCAGAGAAAAAGTTTTTCTTGCCTGAATTAAGAAACAACTTTTTGTTTTTTTTTGTTTTTAACGGGGTGTCATGAAAGGTATATACCCAAATAATAACCGTTCCCACGGGAATCAGAAAGACGATGAAGTTTTTTGAATAATTATTGCAAAACCTTCGGCCAAAGTACAAAGATGTAAATACCTTAATACAGTACCTAAATATATATGTATATACGTATGTATACACAATGGTGCGTATTTTTTATACCCAAATACAATGCGAAATGTTTGCTTAAGTTTCCTTAAAATCAACTTCATGATGGTTCAAAATTGCTTAAGCCGGAATCTTCAACGCGATAATCGTAAAATCAAGCGGTTTTTTTGAATTTCACTCAAATCTCAGCAACGTAAGATTTTCGAAACTCTAGTGTACAGTGTCGTTCTTGAAAATCAGTGGGGTGTCCTAATGGCGTGTGGTGCCATGCACCGCGATGATTTTTTTGCAGCTTCACTAACTTATTTAGCAAGCCACAAGGAAGGATGTTGAAACGCTTCGTTTTAGTGCGTCCGGATTTGTGGAGCTCAAGCTTTTCGTGAGCTTCATTTTTAGTGTCATTAACAATTTTCGTACGTTTGTTATGTACGAATGCTGAAAATAAAATAAAAGACGCAGTGAAACGGAAAAAAGGAGATACAGTGGGAAGTACATGTTCGGTGCCAGATAAGCGCGTGTTGCAAAGAAATTTGATTTACTCGATTTTTAGTTTTCGGTCGAGTTAATATGATGTGTACTCACGCTCCGATTATTGGAGAACTGTGTGGGACTGAAAAAATAAAGCGTGTTTTTTTTGTTTGGGCCGATGTTGTTGCCAGTTGTGTTACTTGTCCGTGAACGATTTGAAGGGATATGTAAATGAACATACCGTAAAGTCTTGCATATAAGGTCTCCTTATAAAAATTTAAAAATCAAAAATTTCTGAAAAAAGTGGAATTTCGTGTGACAGCCTTATAAGTGGGAGGAGGTCTTATAAAGCGAACATTAGGAATTCCGGGCCTTATAAACGGGGTAAAATTTCGACCATGTCAAAATTTTGAATTTTTTGGTTTCCCGCCGTGTGACATTCCGCCCACTTTTTGGTGGGGGTCTTATAAGTGGGAGGAACCTTATATGCAAGACTTTACGGTATACAAACACAAGCTAAATACAGTACAAGAACCAACAGATAATTTAAGACACTAACAATTAACGTATATACGCTCCAACGGAAGCGAAAAATATGGGCTTTGAATATTTTGATTTAGCACAAAATTTATCGTAACAAATTCCCTTATCCCGTGATCATTTACTGATTGCCCACCAAAGCGAACGCATGAAATCTGTGCCCCCGCCCATCTCACCATGTAATTTGCATTGTCAATTTTCTGTTTGTTTACCCGTTTAGCATTGATCAAGTCATTATTTTCAGACGACATGTTAACTAAATCGGGGCACTAAACGAGAACCTTTTTTTCTAAAAGAACTGTCCCTGAGTTGGATACTTATTGATATTCTGGGATTTTAAAGTTTTGTTTGTAAGCAGACGGGAAATATGACACATGCAATATCCACATGAAATGCATAGTCCGCTGAAATTCCGTGTGACTTTGACAAGAACAGTATATAGGAACACTGTTGACAAGGCTTCCAAATATACAGGGTGTTTCAGAAGTAGTGGGTAGGTGTTTGACGCGTTATTTCTCGAGTTGTGTTGGACCATATTCAATGAAATTTTAAACAGTTCTTCAGGAAAGTTCAACTTAGATTTGTGCAAAATTTCAGAGAAATTCGGTTACCTGCAAACGAATGACAGAGCAAAACACACAAAAACATTGATTTCAGCACGCAACTACACTGGGGTTCTTGTTTGGCACCGGGTGAAACATTGGCTTATATGCAGCCGAATCGTTACATGCATGAATACAAAATAATTTTTTAATCTTCCGATTTCTTTGTTTTTTTTAATATTTACCGGCTTTTGGAACGTGCTAGACCAGTGTATATGCGCGAGAAGGCGGTTTTGGCCGTGAGGATAGGTGCAAGCGATGCATTGAGGCTCATGGTGGATAATTTGAGAAATTTAGTTGAGTTGACTGTTGTCGGTGTTGTTGATGTTTGGTGTTATCGCCATACACATTTTGAAGTGTTCTGTTGAATATTTGCATTGAGTGTTGCCCTTTGTTTTCCGGTGCTATCTTGTGATCTGATATTTTCTGGTTCATTTTTGAAATTTTTCTGTTTTTCTCTGTCATTCGTGTGTGTGTGATTGAATTTCTCTGAAATCTTGCACAAATCTAAGTTGAGCTGTCTTGAACAACAGTCTAAAATTTCATTAAATATGGTTCAACACAACTCAAGAAATACCGCGTCAAACACCTACCCACTATTTCTGAAACACCCTGTAGACAGACGGTTCACGTATCTGAATCTGCACCTGTCGACTATTCCATAACTCAATAAAACGCTCGTGACTGCTTGCTTTGTCAGGTGTCTATTTAAAAACAAATGATCAAACTAAAACGAAAACAAGTCAGGAAATTCCCTCAGAAGGCCTAATTACCGTTGGAAAGTTTGGCCAAAGTTCAGTTATACGTACTTGTAACACATATGTACGGCGGTACACATGTCCTTAAGAATATATTTCTGAATTAACATTTCAGCGAACTTGTTGAGATTCAGTTGCAGCAACAACGGTGAAAGAACTTTGTGGTTTCCCCACAAGAAAAAAACTCACGGTTGATTTTCTTTTGGTCACAACAGAATGATACGTGTTCATTCGATCTTTGACGATGTTCTGTCGAGTTTCGTTTCGTAAGTGTTTGGTTTTTGCATCTCCCATGCATAAGCTGAAAAAAAATAGTTTCAGAAACTATAGTTTTCGAAACTGTTAAAATATTGTTAAGGCTTGGCATCATCATCGTCTGTGTCGCCATCGGAGTCACCTGCTGTCTGCTGCTCGTCAGCTGCGTGAACAGGCTAATCGCTCGATCCGCCACATCGACAACGGCCCACCAAGCGGTTTGAAAAACAATTCATATTCCAGAATTTAAGGCTCTTCGCCAATACCGTCAAGTCTTGCATATAAGGTCTCCTTATATAAATTTGAAACTCAAAAATTTCTGAAAAAATGTGGAATTTTGTGTCACAACCTTATAAGTGGGAGGAGGTCTTATGAAGCGAACATTAGGAAGTCCGGGCTTTATAAACGGGGTGGGATTTCGACCAAGTCAAAATTTCGAATTTTTCGGTTTCCCGCCCACTTTTGGGTGGGGGTCTTATACATAAGTGGGAGGCAACTTATATGCAAGACTTTACGGTATATATAGTCACGCTCATATCCACTTGCTTAAACAGTGAAAGCGCTTGACGTTTATGACAATATGCATTTCGCTTTTGTAACTTTTGTTCAACAGAAAAACAACGATCCTGGAAACAACTGCTTGCAATCGTCGTCCAACAGCTACCGGTCACCAAAGGACACCACCATTGTCAACATGGTACAAACGTTCGATATTTTTTTTAACCGTTCGACCATTTTGATTGCGTGTTCAGATACTCAATAACGACTTGCAAAGTCCTAGAGAACCCACAGAGCTTTGTTGCAAAGAGCTTCGCATGTGCTGAATGGCGTCACAGGCCTTTATCCTTTGCTTGAATTCTCACCCGTTGTAAATGGTCCGGTCAAACGGTTTCTGGGTGCATAGTTTTGAGATATTTAGTAAAAGCTCGAAAGATGTTCTGACATTCAGGGCCTTAAAACATCGATCCCGATGTGCGTCGTCCTGGCACAGCAGGTGGCGCTACGTTCGTCATCGGTGGTGATTCCCGGTTACGACCCACGCACTGGTAACATCTCCAAATTTCGCCAGAAACAAAGTGCCCCGTCGTATTTATGATTGCAGCGAAATGGTCAAGAACGTATCTTTATAATCTATATTTTCAACAATACACGTTTGGTATTTACAGTTTTCACGTTGTATCGGACAATAAATCAGTTTTCAATAAGCAACAAAGGAATTTTTATGCAAATCACTCAATGAACGTCACGGATTTCCGCTGGGCGTTCGGCGACTGTTGGATATACTCGATCGCTTGGTAGATCTGCGGTTTCACGATCTGGTCATGGTACTGAAGTGGCGATGTGACAATGGCAAACACTGGCTGTTGTTGTTGTTGTTGTTGTTGTTGTTGTTGTTGGGCATGGGTGATCGGTACTAAGGAATTGTTCTCCTGTCCGTAATAGCAAGGATAGCGTCGTGCGACGTCAGGCACGTTCAAGTAGGAGATATTGGTAGAGCGGCACGGCACGTTCAACAACGGGAGACTTCGATGCGGCGGTACTGGAGGCGGAGTCGGTGATCGCGAGTTGCTGCTGCTGTGACCGTGAAACGAGGACCGGCAGTGATGCTGGTTTTTTGGGGTGAAACTTTCTGATCACGGAAAAAAGTTTTTATTCCATCTCAAAAAAGCACACGCTTGAGTTCGACACGAAACTCACATAGCCGACTACGTCGAAATTGGCGAGCTTCTTCAGTTTTCCCAGTTGCTCATATTTCGAGATGACGCAGAAGATGCAGATGATCTTGGAGAATTAGAGACGGAGAGGTCAGATAAAAATTGGGAAACTTCAACTGAACAACATTACAAGTCAGATAACTACGTCTGGCTGGAATAACCGTAACATACCAATAACGAACTGAAGCCGAACTGAGCGCCGGTGATTGCGGCTGGAACTGGCTGTAATCACAAGAGACATCATCCACAAAATTTGCACTAGCATCGAAGGATCTTGAATTTTAATCGCAGGATTTTTAACAAATTCAAAGAATTCTGAGTCTCCGAACTACATACCGTTTTATCGGAGTTTCCTGCTTTTTCGCGAAATAAAATGGAATGGAATGAAACTCTAACCTGTCTTGACCACGCGAGCACTGCAATCAGATGCGTCAAGTGCTTCGCAACAACGATGCAACTGTGCACCAGCCAGAGGACCATGAAGCCCGGACGTAACTGAAAATTAAAGCGGATGGTAAATTGTTTAAAGTTTACACTGACTGGACTCAGGAAACAGTGTGCAAGTTACCTTTACCACCCCAACAACCATCGCTATGGTCGACAGCAGTCCACCAAAATAGAAGCACAAATCAAATGCCCAGAACGCCTCCCACACTAAAAAAATAATGAACGGATGAAAACAAGGTGTCAGGTTTTTCTGAAAACAAACTATCAGAAACTATCAGACGCACATGTCGGCGACAGGCTGTAGTTGAGCCAGTTCATTTGCTCATGCAGTGCGATCGCCCAGCCACTGTACACGATACCGGCAGCGTATGCGAGCTGCAAAAATCGTTTAAAAATTGTGTGCAAAAAATTTCGGCTATCAAACGCAAAACTTCACAATTTTCAAATATTTCAAACTCGAAATCAGAAATACCTTTTACATCTGTATGGTACGCTTATCACTACGTCACCTTGATTAAGTCAGCTTTATTTTGGAGAAGCAATGAGGATGGATGATTGGTGGCCACGAAAATGGGGAATAAACGGACTTTAGCCTCTGAGAGATCTGCAGCAAAAGCAAGCTAACCAGGGCGAATAAAGCGGAAGCATAGCTGCATTTCGCAAGTCGGTCCGTTTGCAGCTGGCGTTTTGTTCGTGCCGTCACCTTGATTCCTTCCACGACCATGGTACACAAATGTTTTTTTTGCTTTAACTCTTGAAAAACGACACAGAAAAAGACGTTACTTTTAAAACGGCAAAAAAATCCTATAAAAACATTGATTTTATCTTTCCGGGAAGTTGTGCGGACTACGGACGCGCACAAAATTGACAGTGAAATAATTATGACAGCATTTCCATGTACAGTGTATATTGGTATCATCACGGAGCTCCACAACTGGGTTAAACTTCGAAAGACGTGATTTCTGAAGGCACGCTCATTATTCTTGTTTTCGAAAATGTCCTGCGCTTTTTTTGCGCGCCCAACAAAAACAAAAACTGACTTGAATGACATAACTGACATGCAACTGCGTATTTTTCAATACATCATTATGTTCCCTGATTTTCTCAAACCCATATTTTCGATATCAGGTTAACGGTGTGTTTTGTTCAGTAGTTTCAAATCCGTCTATCCAATATTCCTGTTTTATACGTAGTTTCCCGTGGGAGATTGCAAAGAATTCAATAGTTTCGGCATGCGTCAATCAAACATGAACTTGGATGTATATACACATGTGAAACGATTTACAAATCACGCATGTTTTCCGGGAAATCTGGTCTTTTTTAAAACTTGATTATCTCCCGTAGTTTTGACCCTGACGAAAAGTGTTGTAATAGTAGTTTTTTTCGCTACGACAACAACCGCTATTTGTTGTCCCGAATCGCGGGCGAAATTAAGACACACAGAAAAAGAAACACACAGCCGAATCTCTCCGACAAAAAAAAATATTTACAGCGTTCCATTTTGTTGCGTCGGAGAACAATAAATCAACCAGTTTGTTCATATGGACAGACACACATGTAGCAAACGACAACCGTTTGTTAGTCTCTGTTTTGAACGTTGTCTGTGGTTGTATTCACATGGTGACTATGGAGACTCGAAAAAGAGCGGTTTCGCGTGACCGTCTGGACTGGTCACATGACTTCACCACGTGATAATAAAGTCCATTGAGTTCAAGTGATGAACAAGAAAAAGCTAATTAAAATTCGAAATTTATCATCTGCAATTAGCTTGATGGCACAGTTTTATGCAGAATTGTAAATTGAAACATTTACTGGGCACATTTGTCGACAATGGGTAATACCGTTGCAATGCAACCTGTTGAACCGTTGTCTTCAAGCGTTAACATTGGTTTTTTTTCGTTTTCTTTGTTTAGTTGTACATACATATAACTTTTCTATTCTGTTAAGATTTCAGTAATACATTGAAAAAATGTTTGGTGCGTGGGTAACAGGAAGTCACGGGATACAAATACATTGCTGCGTACGTCATCACATATCCGAAAATATGGCAGTAATGAAACTACTACACTGCACGTATAGTAACGATAACTTATGATCAAACTTGGAATTTTTGTTAAAGTCACACTACAATCGTATGTACATTTTCAAACGAGTTAAAATGACAACAAAAGCCATAAAAAAGCACCTATCACCAGGCACCAGCGAACTAAAATTGATCATCTATGTTACTCTGTAATCAATGGTCCGCTAAGGTAATTTTGATTAGTACCGCCCAGAAGGTTTTTTGTCAAAACATTGTTTCCCGATCTGTACGACTGTTTTTATTAGTTTTATACTTCCATCCAAATGTTTGTGAATGTTCTGTTGTTTTTTGCGAATTCGTTTTGTTTCTGCGGTCATGTGAGCAGTTTGGGCGCCGCGGGGCAACGTCTCGTGGCGCATCTGTTTAATGGGAGCGCCTACAATCGCTGGGTGCGTCCGAGCGTCGATCCAGGACAGCCGACCGAAGTGATGGTGCAGCCAAAGCTGTACAGCCTGTTGAGCGTGGTAGGGCGGATGTTTTTTTGCTGCATTTTTGTGAGTCTTGATAAATCACAGCACTTGCTGTCGGTTACTAAACAGTTATTCCGCTCTGTCAACTATTTTAACAATGAACTTCATGGCAGGACGAATCCACCGAGACGATACAACTGTCGCACTGGTTTCAACTGGTGAGCCACTAAAAAATTAGAATAATAGTTCAACTAAATATATCTTCACAACGGATTGTTGAACTATCAGCAGTAAGCGACGTTTGGTCTTTGATCAACTATCCGCAGCTCAACAAAGCATGTGGAATTGTTTTGTTTTCTTTGTTGCATTCAATGTGTTTTTTTTCAGACGTGGCGCGACGAGTTTCTGGTCTGGGATCCCGGCGAATTCGACAATCAAACGTCGATTCGAATTCCGCGCATGAACATCTGGCAGCCAGATATTGTACCGTATGATGTGTGAGTGTTGCAAATTATCGCAAAATGTTTTTGACCTCGAGCGGGTTTCGAACCCACGACTCTGGTATGCTGAGCGCCTTGGACCACTTGACCATCGGAAGACTTTGTTTATTCAGTCCGTTGGATTACTTTAGATGCTTTAATTCTGGACCAAGGTCCAAGGACCAATAGTACTGTACCAAGAACGTGGGTTCGAATGCTGCTCGACGTCGCAAAATTTTCCAACAATTTGAATTTTGGTCAACTGATTCGTCCAACACGAACCTCTTTCCAGGATTGACTACGTGCACGCCATTCAGCCAGATCAATCGTACGCCTCCATTCAGCACGACGGCGTCGTGATGACGAACTACATCGAAATGATGTCTTCGCATTGTCCCATTCAAACAGCGAACTTTCCGTTCGACGTTCAGGTTTGGTTTTTCGAGAATTTTTATAGTGAAAAACTTTACACAGACATTTGAGACCCAATATTAGGTTGTTGTTGGGGATTTTAGGCAATATTTTTAGCCAGGGCTAACGGAGAAAAGCGTACAGCACGCCGTCGAGTAGGGCGCCCATCGAGTTTTCTCTGTCATTAAGTGTCTATGCATCCCTAGGCGGGGCTCGATCCCGCGGACGCACAGACAAGAGTCTAACGCGCTACAAGTCTAACGTGTACCACCAGGCCACGAGGGTGACAATTGCTGTTTAGTCTATTAGATTAGGTGTGTAAAAACTGATTCGTGTCAAAGTAACAATCTAAAACTGGATCTCCTATTCAGATTTGCCCGATCAAATACGTCGCCTGGATGCACACGGGCAACGAGATCGTGTTGCGTCCACAGACGCCGATTGGCGATTATCGCTATCTGAAACCGAACCACGGTTGTTATTTTTTGTTTAAGAGTTAAAAATTTGTTTTTTAAATGAATTTCTGGGACGATTTTCTTCCACTTTGTATATTAACCCATACTAAAAAAATACCATTGTCTTTCCTCCAGAGTGGTCATTCCTCAACTTCACGGTGGAACTGATCGTCACAAAGTACGACAGCGGCGATTACTACGAAGTGCTGTACGAGTTTCATGTGCAACGAAAGGGCCACTACTATATGGTAACCATCGTCATCCCGTCGGTCATCATAACATTGGTCGCGTTCTTGGGACTGTTTTCGCCGAATTCCAGCACGCTTGTTCGAGAGCAGAAGGTAAGAATGTGCTATTATCCTTCTTATTGAACGTGACCTAATATGCGTTTGCATGCACAGATAGAAAAAATGTTTCATGGCTGCGCGACAATTTGAAATCAGCAAAACTTAACGTATTCTGACGGCAGATTTGTGCAAGAAATTAAAAAACAATCAGAATTTTTGTCACTTAGCAAATTTACTTTATTTCATATTCGAATTACGTTCGAGCGCGAAACAGATTTTCAAACGGCTTTTCCACGCAGCATTCAACATTACCCCGCCTCCTTCACACAAAAAGAAAATATTAATGTAATCGTTTTGTTTAATTTTCAACTTTGATTCAATGCATATCGTCGAAAAATACCACATAAGTCATTAGACTCGGGTCATCATTTGCTTTAATTCGACAATATGATTCAATTCCCAGGCAGAGGTCGGTATCACGTCGCTTCTGTCAATGGCGGTCATGTTGATCATGGTCACCGACACCATGCCGCAGTCGTCCGAGCAATTTCCACTACTTGGTTTGTCAGTTCGCTCTACTTGATTGATAGCTTGATTGATTGGTTGATTGATTGATTGATTGATTGATTGTGGTGCTGGTTGATTGATGGATGGATTGATTGATTGATTGATTGATTGTGGTGCTGGTTGATTGATGGATTAATTGATTGATTGATTGTGGTGCTGGTTGATTGATGGATTGATGGATTGATTGATTGATTGATTGTGGTGCTGGTTGATTGATGGATTGATGGATTGATTGATCGTGGTGCTGGTTGATTGATGGATTGATGGATTGATTGATTGATTGATTGTGGTGCTGGTTGATTGATGGATTAATTGATTGATTGATTGTGGTGCTGGTTGATTGATGGATTGATGGATTGATTGATTGATTGATTGTGGTGCTGGTTGATTGATGGATTGATTGATTGATTGGTTGTGGTGCTGGTTGATTGATTGATTAATTGATTGATTGATCCTTGTCCATTATTCACTCGTTCAGGCCTGTTCATCGGCATGCAGATCATTGTGATCTCTGCCGCCACGATGCACTCTGAGGTGATCATGATCATCAGCACGGCGGCCGTGCACGAGAAGCAGCCGCCAGCATGGCTGTCCTGTTTGTGCTGTATGCCACACAGTCAGTATCGGGTATCTCATTCAACTCAGGTTGGAACTCAGCATCATTCGTGCAGTTTTTTTCAAACTTTTTCACTTCAAACTGTATATTTTTGCCCATTCCGTACCATGCACACTTAGAGGCTAGACACCAGAATGGCTCTTACACCACCAGACAACAGTACACTTTAACGTTACATTCTCCTGCGCCAGGTAACAGCGACACTTGGTAAAACGGGTCTCTTCAGATCGGAAGAAGCTAACGTACGTTTTTTTGGCATTCATTTTTGTTATTACGTTAATGCAATTGTGTTTCTTTTTTGTGGTCACTATTTCGAATGTATTTTTTCAGGCTATCATTAGTGGACTGCGTGATATCGTGCGAGAGATTCGTAATCTGCGGAATCGACTGCATGCGCTCGCATCCGAGCAACAAACCGACTTAGAAGTGACTTGGAATAAGATCTGCTTCAAGTTGGACATGTTCAGCTTTCTATTGTACGTTCTAGTTGAAGTTGTCATGTTCTTCTGGTTCAACAGCTTTAATAATACGTAGATCATCTATGGTTACTTCAACGAAATGAGTGTCGTAGGGAATTTGTGATGAGCAAATAAAATCAATTGATTGTTGATTAGAAATTGAATAAAAATTGTTTTGCCTGCATAACCAAAATCTAATTATTACCAATTCGTGCTGAATCTAAAGTCTACGGTTTCATGATTTCGGAATCGTTCTAATAAATTTCGTTTCTCAAGCAAGAGAACGCTTTTTTCTACTCGCTCAACTTCGCCTGTATCCAGTCATGTATCGCTGTGATGTCTGCATACGCAGACGTACTCTGAAAACGGTAAAAACGAGTCACCAAAAGGCTCTTTTTGGGTAAAACTTGGGCAAAACTTTATCTCACATCGTCCGTGTTGCATACGTTTCCTTGGTCACCGGTGCTGAAGGTTTTTTAGGAAGGATTTTTTTTGAATTGAAACATTGAAAAGATGGCGGTAACTTTTCAAACCATTTTCAAATCTTAAAACCACTAACACAAATGATGCCGGTCCACCGACCACCCAGCGACCGTTGATGTAGTAGTTCAATGGGCCACCAGAGTCGCCCTGTGAAGTGTTTTGAAAATAACGTCCGTTTTTTTTTATCAGAAAAAGTGAACGAAGCAAACCTGCGAAATTGTTTTTACACTTCAATAATAAGTTTTTTTTAATTTCTTTGAAAATTTAAAAAAAGAACGTACCATGCAAACGTTGGACGTCGATGACGCGGACAGCGGGATGAACGTGTCGCCGTAGTAATAGTACCAGGAATGCGACCGCCGATCCCTGGTCGCCATGATCACTTGCTTCAGCTCGTTTGAAACGCTGCCGCCAGTCTCTGAGGCACTTTTTCAATTTTGAAAACACCGTTTTATATGAGAAAAATGACTGAAAGCAAAATTATTTCAATTTCTGCGTACCAACTCTACCCCATCCGGTGGACACGACGTTCACTCCGCCCACTCCGAGATCAGCATCGCGCGTCGGCAGACATGCCGGACGGATTTCGGGCGTGTACGGAATGTCGCAGTTCATCTGGAAATCCAACGGAACAGTGAACGTACACCGCTTCCAATATTTTTCCAAACATTTTGATCAATCAACGCTCCATCTCTTGTGGCTGCCACCGGGGTAGGCAGACATTTTTTTTGTGGTCACACCGCCGCACCGCTAGCCGCGCAAGCGGTGGAGCATTTCGCCAAAATGTTCAGCAAAAATGTTTGCAAACGGTCTTCAGTGTGGTTTGCTCTAAAATTCACATCAGAACCTTAACGTCAGTTTATTTTGTGCATTGTGTGCCGCGGTCTGAAATTTATTATTGAATGAATTCATAAATTTCCTCAAGTAAACGTCACTATAATAGTTCAATAGAGGTTAAGGAGTGTGCTCACAATCTACTGAACTCTTCTGATTGCCTTGTTGTGTTTATTCACTTTACCTTCAGCAACGCATAATCGTTCTTGATGTACTGCGGCTGGAAGTCCGGATGCATGTGGATCTCTTCCGACCAGCAGACCGGAAATATAATCGAAATTCAATCCCGGAAATAAATTAGTGACACAACTTTAAAAAAAACGATTCCCAAGCGGACGTTTTACCTTTGCTGGTGCCGGTGGCTCGCCATTGACTCCGTAATAACGTCGTTCGTGTGATCCCATCAACGCGTATACTTTCTTATCCGATAGGTCGTCACTTGAAAACCATTTGAAGGACAATAAAGACAACAAGAATAAATAGAATAAAAGTTGTGAAAAGCAATATGAAAATAAAAATAATGGAATTCTTATGATCTGTGGAGGAAAAACAGCAAAAAAGATCGTTTCCGCTAACTCGACGCAATGGGCGGCCGTTAAAAGCCAACGTTTATGGATCACGGTCGCTCCGCATGAGCTCTTTGACCACCGTGACCCGCTTGACGTAACGTACGTCAACACGATCCAGGCCGAAAAGGTGGATTTTTTGGTTTTGATCACCGTTACTTGGAAAGAAATAATAAAAAAAACCATGGCAACATATTCCCGTTGGTTTATTCGATCGCTACCTGCCACGGCCAACTGTGTCGTGGTGCTTCTTCTCCGCCCACAATCGATTGCATGAAGCCCTGAGGCAAAAATAAGCAGTACCACAGGAACGCGGTCAACAAACACTACAAACGTGTTCCGCAAAAAAACAACTTTTTCAAAAAATTAATCGTGTTTTTAGATTTATAAGTGACTTAAACCGCGATTATAGTTTTAGCACTAACACTGTGTTTAAAATTCAAGTAAACCGCGATAAAAGTTTTAGCACTAACACTGTGTTTTAAATTCAAGAGCGTTCGATAGACTTACCATGATTTTTCCATCTGCTATGATTATGTTGCTCGGATAGCGTTCTGACACCACTCCGCACTCTTCATCTGAAGTTTGAAAAGAATCCTGAGATGTGCAAACAATAAGTGATCCTTAGCTTCGTTGCCAACTAACCAGCAGATGCCTGTGTTGCTGTTGTTGGTGGTTGTGTTGCCGTGCTACTTATCGTGCTGCTGTAGGGACCGTTGGTAGTGTAGGGGTATGTCGTACTGTTGTATGGACCGTAGGTACTGTGAGGAATTGTTGTGCTGTTGTAGGGGCCGTACGTAGGACCGTAGGTACTGTAGGGGAATGTGGTGCTGTTGTAGGGACCGTAGGTACTGTAGGGGAATGTGGTGCTGTTGTAGGGACCGTAGGTACTGTAGGGGAATGTGGTGCTGTTGTAAGGACCGTACGTTGGACCGTAAGTGCTGTAGGGATATGCAGTACTATTGTAGGGACCGTAAGTAGTGTAGGGGAACGTGGTACTGTTGTATGGACCGTAGGTACTGTTGGGGAACGTGGTACTGTTGTATGGACCGTAGGTACTGTAGGGGAATGTGGTACTGTTGTATGGACCGTAGGTACTGTAGGGTAATGTGGTGCTGTTGTAGGGACCGTAGGTACTGTAAGGGAATGTGGTACTGTTGTAGGGACCGTAGGTACTGTGAGGAATTGTTGTGCTGTTGTAGGGGCCGTACGTAGGACCGTAAGTACTGTAGGGAAATGTTGTGCTGTTGTAAGGACCGTACGTTGGACCGTAAGTGCTGTAGGGATATGCAGTACTATTGTAGGGACCGTAAGTAGTGTAGGGGAACGTGGTACTGTTGTATGGACCGTAGGTACTGTAGGGGAATGTGGTACTGTTGTATGGACCGTAGGTACTGTAGGGGAATGTGGTGCTGTTGTAGGGACCGTAGGTACTGTAGGGAAATGTGGTACTGTTGTAGGGACCGTAGGTACTGTAGGGGAATGTGGTACTGTTGTATGGACCGTAGGTACTGTAGGGGAATGTGGTTCTGTTGTAGGGACCGTAGGTACTGTAGGGGAATGTTGTGCTGTTGTAGGGACCGTAGGTACTGTAGGGGAATGTGGTACTGTTGTATGGGCCGTAGGTAGGACCGTAAGTACTGTAGGGGGATGCGGTACTGTTGTAGGGTCCGTAGGTACTGTAAGGCGCAGTCTTGTTGTAGCCAGGTGTTGTGCTGCTACAGTTACCACAGTTCGGATTGACGGGATTCTGCTGCTCTGATTCAAAATGCAACTGGAAGCCGCCGCGTGTGACGGAATAATCGGTGCAGAAATCGACTGTAACTCCGTCAGAGGATGATTCTCCAATGCTTTCTGGGATCGTTGTTCCACATAGAGGTTCTGGATCTGTAAAAGGTCAACATTTATGTTGGTGAAAGCGTCTGGTTCATGAAAGAATCCGTCCGCATCCCCAAAAAGCTTGATCAGACGCTAGATTGATGTCATATACCATCCGTTCGTTCACACGGTCCGAACGCAGGACTATCGGTCTGATGAAACTGGACGCCGTCGTAGCAGTAGTTGTCGTCCTCGACGTCGAATCGGATGAACTCGAGTCGCCATTTCTTGGATAATAACTTGCAAAATTTATTATGGATCGGTCGTTTTGGAAACTTCCGGTAATATATTTTTGCTCGTTCCTTTTCACGTCACCTTGATTGCGTGGTAAACACTCTCTGACACTTATTTGTCAATACAACTCATCAGTCATGTCAGGTTGAGTTTTTTTTGCGGTTTTCATTCCGAGTTGGAAGTCACCGACACTCTGGTAATCCACTGTATCCGAACCCGGTTCCAAAAGCACCGGCAACAATGACCACAGCCGAACTCGAAATTATAGGCAATCAGCTTGATTGGTTGGTAATCACGTGATGCATATGCATTCTGTGCAGGCATTGTTGTGGAGGCGGAGTCTGTCCTGCACAGCAAAGCATGCACCACCGGATCACCAGTCAATCAGCTGACCGCCTATAATTAATTACGAGTTCGACAGTAGCTGACTGTCAGGACCTCCGTACCGCCGTGACGTGATAGACACCGACTTAAAAACGCATTCATGACCCAGTATTTAGTGACGCGTAGCTGTGTTAAAACATTGCTATGCGGTCATTAATGAATGCCCCTTGTATATTTCTGGAATTTCACAAAAAACAACAACAACACGACTCACCTTGCCGCGCGGGAACACCCATCGCCGCGCCATGTGGTTCACGTATTGCTCCGGCCGAATCTCGACATCACCAACAGCGACCCCGATCGTTTGAACTTGCGCCCTCGCCGGCTCAGGGATGTCCAGGGAGCACAGAAACAGTAAAACTGAAGTAAGTCGTGCAGACATGTTGGGTCCCGGAACGTTTACGACATCCGTCTGAGCAGTTCTGCTTCTCGCACTTGTCGGCTGCTGTGAACCCTTTTTTCGGGAAAGCTGTTTTTATGGCGCGTTTTTTGGAGCATCTGTGCACACAGGGCCTTGTGGCGCCTGGAAGTTTTATTTTTGTTGGTTAATGCGCGTGGGCAGCTGTAATCTTTGTATGCGCAGGTGTGGACATAATTTCGATTGTTTTAAGCTGGATTTTCAGTTTTTTTTACATTTTCAATCTTTTTTAACAGTCTGTTTGCACAACAGTTTGTTTGTGGTTTGCTAACCTTTTTTGAAATTTTTACGTGCTTCCCAGCAAATCTGGATTATCATGTATTTCACAATTTTTTTCTCGGTCGATGATCTAAAACTAAAACGGTAAAACAAAAGACTGTTTTTCACACAAGGTTTGAAATGAAGTTGCACAAAGTCAAATATATCACAACAATAGTGTGCTAGAGTAGCGATGAACGTGAAATACCGATATAATGTTTAAAGAGTAATAATAATGCATGCAAATGTTAAAACAATACAGTAAAAATGTATCAAATTTTGCTCGGAACCCATAAATTTGAAAATTTGTCACTTTGCCATAGAATCTGTTTCTTACATTTTGAACCCTGCAGATCTTACAACTTTTTATATACTGAACCCATAACCGTACAAAATGAATCGGTAACTTTTTGACAAAGGAATACTGTATGTACACGCTTGAGTTGACATACCGTATTACCTCTAATAAACCCCCATGGGGGTTTATTCCTTCAGCGACTTCTGGGGGTGGGGGTTTATTTTTGGGGAGGGGCTTTATTTTTGGGGGGGGGTTTATTTGGAAACCATTTTTAGGGGTGGGCAAAATGGCAAAAATACCTTCCATGGCAGGAAGGAAGTCGCAGAAACTTCTACTCTACATAGAAATTTCCTTTTACAACAGCCTTTTGTAATGAAATTACCATTAACTCATCCATTTGGGGCCTTTGGTAGCACAATTTCATCATTTTCACTGCAACCAGCCACTGAATTCGCTGGGTATGTGTTTCAAACAGGTTTCAATAATCCCCCATGGGGGATTATTTTTGGGGGGGGATTATTTGGAAACTTGTCGAGGGGGTGGGGGTTTATTTTTGGGGGGGGGGGTTTAATTTTGGGGGGGGGTTTAATAGAGGTAATACGGTATGCCCGTACAATGATTTCGGTAAACCTTCCGACAACGGAATACTGTATGTACACGCTTGAGTTGGAATATGACCGTAAAATTATTTCGGTAACTTTTTCACAGCGGAATACACGCTTGAGTTGGCATATGACCGTAAAATTATTTCGGTAACTTTTCCACAACAGAATACTGTATGTACACGCTTGAGTTCGCATATGACCGTAAAATCTCTGTCGTAAAACTTTACGGCACAAAACATATTTACAAGCCGCACCACAAATTCCAAAAAACTCAAAAAATTCCCCCCGCCCCCCCCCCCCGCCAAAAACACCAGCTCAACCCATGCGGCGCGCGGTCACAATGACGCTGGTGTGCTGTTTCGCCGGCGGCTGTCCGCTGCGGTCTCTGTCGCCGTCGCAAATTGCCCGCTTCAAATTGAGCCCGCCGAACGATTGTTCAATGTTGCCGACATTCGCGAAACTTGTTTCGACCGTTCCTTCATCTTTTATCGACGACAGCTCGATTGCGTTTTCGGTTGTCTTGTTTCTGGCGGGCGTCGGCGATATTTGCGCCGATGGTTGCTGTAGTCGTTTCTTGCTTTGGCGTTTCACGATTCGGTACGCCTTCACGGGCGGTACGACCAGTTTCAGTGAGTCGTTGCCATCCGTCACCTGAGTGCGGTTTCATTTTATTGTGTTTTTGTAAGAAAATTTCGATAAGTGGAAATGTGGAAACGTTGAGGCTAATCCGGAACTTACAGGCAGAGCAACTTATCGATTACACGCACCGTGCTGAAAGGTACAGTAGTAAGGGTAATAGCCATGTTTTTCGAATGGTCAACGCTCGATTCGTGGCGGTATTGGACAGTCCCAATTTTTCGAATTCGTATTACGATGAAAGGTTTTGATTGGGCTTCTTTATATTGCGTCCCACTGAGAAAATACGTAGGACAACCATTCTGTTTTAGATCACTCAAGTAAACGAGCATTTTTATTGCCGTTTCTGTTCTCGAAACTGCATCCAATTCACTCAATTCAAACTTCAAACACTGAATTCCAAACCACTCCACCAACCTTTCCATACACCTCAGCCGGCGTTGCAGTGGAGTACAGCGCTGCGGTCGTACGAATCTGATCCTTCAGGAAGAGCTCTTCGACGCGCTTTCGATCGATCGGGTGTGCGTGCGCGGTGTGACTGTCGATGACGAAACCGAATGGACTGAAGAAATCGGGATATTAATGGGGGTTAGATTTTGAATATCTGGCAAAATTAGGGGGCGGTTGTTATAATGCTGTCCCGTCCTCAAACTTTCTTGCGGTTTCGGGAAACCATTTCGGTTTGAGGTGAAAACCTCTTGCCACGGTACGCCACTAACCCCGCAGGTAGAGTTCTAATGCTGATGATGAACAACGTGCTCCCTTGTGGCCCGGGTGGTAGCGTGTTTGAATATTGCGTTCGGGGGATCGAGCCACCGCTGAGGGGTGTACACAGTAGGCAGTTAATGGCAGAGGAAACTCAATGGGCGCTCCACATGACCGTGTTCTCTCCACGCTTTTCTGGGTCAGCCGTGGCTATAAAAACCTATCGACTGTCCTTCTTCGTGCGAACGCTATGAAGCACAGAGAAAACCATACACCCTGGCTATGAACTTCGCCTAACTCCCCCCACACAAAAAAAACCATGACCCTAACGTCATCTTCAGGTTGAACTTCGCGTTGCAGAAACGCCGCTGCTCGCAGCGATAGTAGAGCGCGTTCTTGTGGCAGTTTCGGCGCTCGAACACGAATCCACCGTCGACCACCGCTTTCAGTTGGCCTTTGGACGACCGCACAAACTGCACCGTGGTGCAGGAATTCGCCGCCTGGTTGGAGGCAGCCGCAGCGGCAGCGGTGGCCGGGTGGTTCGCAAGGCGCGCGCGAGGCGCCCGAATAGGCCACGGCCTTGCCAGCGCGGCGGGCGGCGGCGCCTTCGGTGCAGCGGGTCGGTGAGGCACGGGACTGCGGAGTGTTGGGCTCTGCGGTGTTGTCGATGTCGGCGGTGGTGGAATCGGTGGCAGAAATGGGCGATTCGGCACCGGTGAAATCGGTGAAAGCGGAAGTTTTGGGTAAATTTTGTTGACAGTCGGCTGCGGCGGAACGAATGTCCCTTGCACCTGCGGCATTGTGTTCGCGAAGATTCCGCCGCCGGTGAGGACGGCTTGATAGAATTCGTTCATTTTTTTGGGGCGCTTTATGTTTCGGCGCTTTTTTGATTCCTTTGTCTTGCGAAATCCTGCACTCTGTGTGTTGTGAAATATGTGAAAACGATCATGCTAAACTCGGCTCACAGCGACTACGTACGTATCTCGATTGACCAATCAGCATCATTCAAATTCAAACGCGACACCGCACTTAATCAATCCAGTTCACCCATAAAAAAGGTTTTTGAAGTGTTTTAAGCTGAATGTTGTTGTTTTTTGTTGCAATACACGCTAACAACTGTCCATAAAAGTGCCGGTTTACGAGAGCGAAAAAGGTACAATAAGATAGACTGGTTTCTTCTTATTCGACAAGTTTTCCAGCTGACGTAAAGTCGGTGACTGATAGATTGATAAAGACGTTGCTATCAGTATTGTGTATGCTTTATTCGTCTGTTCGTTTCTTTTGGCGGAATAAAACAGTGACGCATTTCAAAACACTATCAGCAAGATGTAAACGTTTGTTTTTTTGGTGAATCGTCCAGCTTCGAACTATTTTTGAGCTAAAATTACAGGAAAACTGTCTTATTTTGCGATACAAATTTCACATTTGGAGTTTGTTTGGTTCGCCGAAAACAGCGTTTTTTCTGTCATCGCATCTGATCATCACGTTGTGATATCGCAATCTTCTGTAAACCAATCATATCAGTGCACAAAAACACGATTGTAAATCGTTTGCGTGACTGCGGTGGAATGTCTGTTTGAAACAATTTTGTGGAAAACTAAAAATGCAATCTTGCTTACATTTTTTGTGTTGTAGATGGTTTGATCTGTAAGAATAAATACCCTGTTGTAACGAAAGAAAAGTCATACGGTGCCGTGATAACAAGTTGCATCAAAAAAAAAAGTTGAAAAGTTTCCTTTCACCAACGGCATGCAGATTGGCTGAGCTGAAGAAAAAGTTTCTTTTTTCCAAAAAAGGCAGATTCTGTGATTGTTGCAATATTCAGCTGCGGTTGGTTTGTTTCACATTTGGAAAAAAACAAACATAATGGATTTTCTGACACGAAAAACTCGACAAGTGTCTTTCAAAGTAGAAAAGAACAGAAAATGCGGAAAAGGCTGCTGGAAAAGTGAAACAGCGGGGTTCCTGCCATGAAATTCATCATCGTCTTTTCTCATTTGTAAAAAAAAATTAGCGCACAAAACGCAACACACTTGCTTGCATGCTGAAAGTTTGCGTTTCAACCATTTTGAAATGTTTTATGTATTTTCACCAAACAGTGCAAACTCATCTCAATTTCTTTTAAAAACCATTCAGAATAAATTAGCAAAATTCACGTCTAAACCCCAGCATAACACAGTAAAACATGTTGCAGCTTCGGGCATTCTTGAATTGCGTTTTTTTAATTTTTGCTCTTGATTTGATTGTGTTTTTCGGATACGTTTTAACTAAGGATGGGCTCGATTTCAGATATGAAATTACAGATGATATGTGAATGATTAGGCTTGTCGCCATGTGTTCAATAGTCGCAATACACAATTGTTTTGGTGCAAATATGAGCGGTCGTGTGGTTGTTACCAGGTAACAGTGCGGGATATACATAACGCCAGGTACCCGCGTTTCGATCAATGTGATTTGAAGCCGCATGAAGAACAGAAAAAATATGTTGGATTCGAAATAAATGAGCTAGATGAGAAGATAAATGAGAAGATCAAAGCGCTTTGAACTTGTACCATGCAAACAAATCCGTTTTTCTCCTTGTTTCACGTTCAGACACCTGATCCGCTCAATTTCCAACGTCATCGCTTGCGTTCTTGGCTGTGAATAATATTAGTCTCATTCAACCATCGTAACTATTGAATAATATGTAATCGAAATCATGGAAACCCGCTCCTCCACAAAGTATCGGACACGAAAAGCCAAACGAAATCGAAAGAATAAGTCGAAGTCGCCGTTTCGCCCGGCGAATTCCACCGCCCAACTAACGATGGATATCAATCTGCTGCTGATCAACAACAACAACTCATCTAGCGCCAGTGCTAATGACACTTCCTTGCTCTTGAATAGCAGTCTCAGTTTGACGCCGCCCTTGCCAGCTGGCAACCGAACGCCACCGCCACCGCCACGTACGTTCACGGCCACCGTCACCTGGCGACTGCCGTGGCGTATGCCGGCCGCGGAGGCTCGCCACTATTGGGCGAAGGACGTCAGGGATCGCAATGATCACTCGGTCGATTATGACCGGTGGGTGGTTCTTCGTAGAGTTTGTTTGCAGAGTTTTGTTTGTTTGTAGGGTTTACTCTTTAAATTTTTTTCAAATTCATTAATAAATTTCCAATTTTGGCCCGTGACAGGCCACTGACTCTGCTTGGTCAAAACGACTACAGTAAAATCGCATCTCTCGTGTTTTGTACAAACTTTAGAACCTGCGGTGGTGAAGTGATCAAGCTGGATCATGAAAACGAGCAAAATGCTGCGATTTATGCTGTCTATATGACAGGCTCACTATGAGCTGTGTCAATCTGATGGAGCCAATCAACAAGCTCAATTCAAATTAAGCAAATCTCAAACACATTTTTGAATTCCATTTCCATCTCATCGCGAGGTGTTCTTCCCGATCACCGTCTATATAATCTCCGAACACAATTTCGCTGAGGCCCGTTCATACTAACGTGTGCTGACGCACGTCACAGACACGTCTCCATGGATGGCACGGTATACAATAACACAAGACCTGACGTGCCCTGCCGTACCGTGCGCACTATTTTTATTATTATATTATTCGGCCAAATGTCAGTTTTTTTTTCATTTTAGTGTCAACACGGGCGCCGACGACGTTTACGGCGGCAAACAGATGAGCTATTCGTTGTTGTCGTCGTTTGTGATTCTGTTTCTGGTAGTCGGCTCCATTGGCGGCTTGATCGCATCGCATTTCATCTTGAATCTGCGCGCGAAGCGGTCCGTGTGGAAACGTTTTGGAATTTTTTGTGTGTTTCTTTCTTGTGAAGTTTTTGCCGGTTTGTGATGAATTTGGTGACCCAGGTTTGGACGCTAAGGCTTGTACGTCTGAATTTCATAAACCGATGTTTCTGAAAGTTTCTTGACTATTGAAACTGCCGCTAAACGACACCAGTCTTCACTTTGATCAACAGTTTGTGTGGTTTATAATCGAGTCCTTTCGAGTTGTACTAGTTCTTTCCGACTTTCTTTCTACCCATTTGGTTCAGAACAAGACGCCGTTTAGCAACAAATGTGGTTGGCCAACAGATCAAGAGTATTGATTGTTAGCGGAACACCGGATTCGACTGAATGACCGTGAAGAAACAAATTTATTCCTTTACTTATGAAAGTATGCGAAAAAAAAACGTGTAAATTCCAGACTCGCGCGCGCACGCAACCGAGTGCTGATGCGTCATCTAACAGAATTGGCGCAACTGACCACGACTGTGAACTCTGCAATTGAGCGTGAGCAGCGTTTCGAGCGACAGTTGCAGCAACAACAACAAAATCACAATAACAACAACAATCAACAACGACAGCCAATCAGCAATAAACACGTCGCCGAAAATGGTGGCAGTGTCCATCGTAATAGCCTCACCGGTAGCTGCCTTCAGCTGTTGACCGATCAGTCGCCTGATCGGGGAGAGACGGAACGAACGATGCAACCGAATGACAGAAATGGTGAGTTTTTTCAGAAGAAATACGCTGAAAACTGCTGGTGTAAAGCGCCAGATTCTGTTTTGATTTGCCTGATTTTGGGATGTACCGATTTGTTCCGTTATAATTACGTTGAGTGTCTCAAATCAACTATTGCCAAATTGATTCAACAGAAACATCGACAGTCTCATCGCGCTAAAAAAGTGTCCGGTGTCGTGTCCACCGGAGCGTCCCGCGCGGTGTCCATGTACAAAAATGAAAGTGACCTAAAACTCCGAGGTGTGGTGTTGCCACTTTTATTTCCGGAACACCACGCGGATCCACCCTGGCGGACCAGGACACAAGACATAAGCTGTTCATGACACCTTTGCAGCGTGTCATTCGTGTATAACAACAGTCAACAAACTGCCCACTGCAGACCCGCAAACCGCCAGGAGACCGCGTGGTGCACCACCAGACCGCGCGGTACAAGACCCGGCCACGTTTGCCTCAACGAACGTCGCCATGTCACTGTTGATGCAAACGACAATTCTGGCGGCTCGAATTGGCAGCGGGCCGGGCGGCGAGCGGGACGATCAAATGTTGGAATTGAGACAGGAGCTGGCGAGAATGGCTGCATCCGCTCTGGAGTACAATGCGAGGGCGCGGAGACTGTCGCTCGTTAGACTGTTCAATCGAATGTATTTGTGATTGATTGATTGATTGATTGATTGATTGATTGATTGATTGATTGATTGATTGATTGATTGATTGATTGATTGATTGATTGATTGGTTTTGTTATATTTTTATTTTCAGCTCAGTTTTGTGTCTTACAGTGTTGCGGATTTGGTCTATTTTGGTTCACTGAAAATCACTTGAATAAAGATAAGCGCAGGCCGCAGATTTACACTTTTCATCGCAAACTGGTTTATCAATCAAGAGAAAAAATAAGCAAGGACAGATCAAGAAAAAGCTCGTTATGTCCGACAGGTACCCATATGATCACAGTAGTAGTATTGATTTTTGAAATGACGAAAAACTGCACGTACAACAAAAAGTTGAGATTCGAGAAGTAGACAATGAGACAAAAGAAACTTGAAAAAGAGAAAAAACGTGTTCCTGAATGGTTATTCAAAGCAAGTTGTATAATTTTGACCTTTTTTCACAACAATTTTTTCATTCGAATCACTATTTGGTCCACCACTCCATTTGGTCCAAATAAGCCACGAGACCAAACAATTACCACAAAAAAATTCAACTAAAAACCGCAATAACTTTGCCCATCAGTACATTGTAACTAATTGCTCAAACGATTTTTTGTTGAGCCGCGTTCCTAGGTGGCGTGATCACAGCTATTTTTTTCACTTTCGATGGTCACAACGACCGTTCCGGTGACAACCCATCCCGTATCAGTCGATTATGCGTCACGGTTGTCGCTGTTCGCTTCGGCGATCGATCGATTGAGCGAAGCTCCAACTTTGGCGAGCAACGATGTGTGCCGTCGCCGTTGGCTCTCGGGGGTTTCGCTCGATTATTTCGAATGCGAACACTCATCATAATCGAGGTCAGCGACTGACCGAGATGCGGTTGATATTTGGAGATGAGCTTTCTGAAAATGCGAGTCATTTTGATTGTTTTTTTTTCAATTTAAACTGAACAAGTCAAAATTTTTTCAATTCAATCAATCATCAACGACAAAATTGCTCTCAGTCACCTGAGCGCTTTTCGGATGTCCGGAATACGTAGAGCGTAGATCATCGGGTTGATCAACGCTTTACAAATGATCAACGCGTTCAAGATGACCGTGCAAATGAAGAACACTATGGGGCGAGTGAATTTGTGGCGCGGGAAACGACAGTCGTCACAGGTAAGCTGCAAACGTTCAACAAAACAAATCGCAAAAGCGTTTTCTTGAAACAACGAAGTTGAATTGGTAGAATTATACCCCACGCCCAAAAACGTTGTACTGAATGAAAAACTGAAAACGTTGCATTTCTTGAAAATGCGATACCCGTGATGGAAAATATTAAACCCGTTACTGAAAACGTTACATCCGTTGAACTCGTTATACCCGCCACTGAAACCATTGTACCCGTTTCTGAAACCATAAAACCCGTTACTTAAACTGTTGTTCCCGAACTCAAAACTATACGTGCATGAGCACTATATCCTCTCCTGAAAACATTATACCCGTTTTCTAAAAAAGTATACCCACCTATTGAAAATCTCATATACCCCATTACTGAAAACCGCTATACCCGTTTTCAGAGTGATCATTTTTTGTTGTTGTGGTTGAAGTTTTATTATCAAATCACAAACGAGAATCATCAAAGCACCTGGTGAAAAAGTGTCGGCACCAGCCAACTGAGCACAAACGTGCCGAAGATGCAGACGGCGGTGGCGAGTGTTCGCACGCGCGCTCGTATGAACGACTGACTGCGACTTCGTTGGTGGTGCATGTGCCTGAACATTTCACAACTGAAAATTGTTTCATGTTGACTTTAAACCAACTGTAATAGGACGTTCTGTGCTGTATAGTGCGATTTTATTTTACTGCGTTGTTCTAGCAGTCACTGTAAATCGCCAGTCGCTCGTTAATTTGGAGTGCTAAGTCTGCCAGAATGCGTTGATCGGCTTTCTGGGGTGGTCTGTGTTGCTTTTTATTGTGATGCTCTGTTGTTTTTATTGTAAGACTAAAAAACCGTGGCTTCCAGTTTGGCTATTTCATTGATTCTGTCTGCCAAACTATCAGATACAGATACTGTATTACTTCAAACCGTTTCTACTCGAAGCTCAACAACCGGCATAAATGCACACCCTGTACTGCGCCCCACTCACCACAACAACAGTATCATGCCCACATAGACCGCAGTCGTTGCGATCAGCGCACTGCTAACAGCGCCAAACAGCAAATCGCGGAACCACTGCGTGCTCAGCAGTTTACTGTGGCAATGGGCGTCCAGGTTTTGGCCGAACGTCTCGGAAAAGTTCACCAGAAAGATCAACAGAAGCGCGCATGGCGGCGCCAACCAGAGCACCGCGATCGTAACCGGCTGTGCGCAGCGGCTGGGCGTGTGTCTGAAATGCACGAAGTTCGTGCTGTTTGCGGTTTCGCCAGCTAGACGCATACCGCGGTGCCCCCAGGCTCGTCAGTCCGATTGACGCCGGGCAGGAATGGCCGAAAGGGTTTTACCGCAAACAGATCTTATAGTCTGGGTGAAACATCAGCGAACCTAGAAAGCAGAATCTTTGTTTGTTTCAATTTTTAATTTCATCTTGTACAGTGGCAAAACAATTACTCGCCACACGTTGTTGTATTAGTGCGATATCGAACTGTCAGTTTATTGATTTCAATTTTTTACCTAAAGCGGTCAACCAGGCTGTATTTCTCCGATGGAAAGAAATATTTTCAAAACGTGACGTCATTTCGGTCGGTTCGCACAACCGGACCGTACCGTACCTCCGTAGCATCGTAGGCGCTGCGGTCAGCAGTAAATGCGTGATTGCGAGCGCCGCCAAATGATACACCGAACTGAGCATGGCGCCGAGTTTGCCGGCCTCAAGTAGGAAATACGAGAAACAACGCGAGTCTTTCGACTTTCCGAACAGATACGTCGCGTGAAGGATCGGCAGGTAGCTGTGCACGATCAGGTGGGCGCCGAACAGTGCGCTGTACCAGAGATCCGCTGCTGAGAGGCTGCCGTTCGAGAAAGGCGAGATTTATGTTTTTTTGTAAAAAAACGTTTTTGAAAGTTTGAAACTTTTGCAAGCTTTTGTATGATCTTTTATTTTGGTCCCGCAACTCAATGCGCACATAGATAGGTAAAAAGTTTCATGGATGACGCGGAAATTCAAAATTGATAAAGTGATCCGAGTCCCCTACATAGCGCCGGGTCACTTAGGCGACTTTGAATTGCCACATAAAGATTGAAACTAGTTTGCTTTTCACGTCTGCACACGCATTCAGTCGCAGAACTTAAAAAATACACTGATAGAATGAACAACAAGTTCAACATGCTGTTGAGCTAGCATGTACATACCTACTAGCCAGCTGATAACCGACTTTTGGCCAATAACTTACAAAAATGTTAAACTTTTGTTGATTGAGTTACGTTTCTCCGTATCTGGTCAATCGGCAAAAAGACATGTAGTTTTTGTGAATTCTGGCATTTGCATCTTCATGCACTGATTGGCTCTATCGAACTGTAATCAGTAAGCCGAATTCAAAAGCCAGCTCAGCTGATTCGCGAAATTGGGTGTTGGATTTTTGAATGAATGGATTTCGGTATTTTTGAGCGAGTTGATCGTTCATAGGATTGATTTGCAGTTCGACAAAATCAATACCTGTAGGTCAAGACGAGCGGCACCGTCTGTCGATGTACCCGTGCCATCGTCGCAAGTATCAACGCGTTTGCAGCGATCGCAGCAACGCAGAGCATCAGCAACGCCGGGATGCCGAACTTGTAGAATTCCGGCGCCAGGCGCATCAGCTCGCAGACGAATTCCACTTGGAGGATCTCATCGCGCGCTTTCAGCGTCAAGTTCTCTTTGAAACAGTCGTTCTTGTTCATTGTTTCCCGCGAATTTTTGTTTGTTTCTTCTTTATGACTGCTGTAAAATTGATTTTGGAGTTTTTTAACACCACAATTGGTTTGTCAGAAAACTCAATAAATGCAGATGCTTTAAGTCGAAATGCAACATATGCAACAATGAATTATCATTCCGACAGTTTCGATTGTGGTTTTGTGACAGATGTGGATGGACCTCGTGACTTTGTTTACAACTAATAATTAGCATTCATCGTCCCAAGATACCAATCAAAACGTCTTGTATGCAGTCTAACAGATTTACCGTAAGGTGCATTTACAGGTTTGCAGCAGAAGTCGCATGGCTAGCGCTGAAATTGTGTTTCAAAAAATAATCAGTAACATACACACGCTTGAAAAAAAAGGTGTCCGAAGTGTTGTCCGATGTCCTGTATACCTGGATTTCCGTGTGGTGTCCTGGACGGATACCTTTTTAGCCGTTGGTAAATACTGATTCATGAATGCGGCTTTAAATGTACCAAAAATCAAACCACACGAGTTTTGCTTCATGTGTCTCGGTTCAGCCTCAAGAGGCTGCGTTTAAAAACAAGTTCTGAAGCCTATACTCGCCTCTATCGCAAGTGAAAAGTGAAAGACCGAAGAGAAGTGATTGGTCATAAACAAGTGGCGAGAATCAAACGCTGAGGAACCAATTAAAAGTGATAAACAGCATTCACAATGGCTTGAAACGTATCGCACGTGTTGGTCCAATTGAACAGAAAGAAGTTTTGTTCCTTTTCTTGAGAAAATCAGACGAAAACACACGAGAAAAAATGCGACGATGGTGTGACCTTTTCATTTTTTTCTATCCGTTTTTATGGCGAATCCTATAGCATTCAAGCGGAATGTTTATCGTTCACAGCACTTGGGGTTGGTTGCGAACCAACCTCACGCAAAAAACGGGGTGCGTGAGAAGCTCATAATTGCTTCACATCGTGCGTAAACGCTTTCGTCGTTCATGATGCTGGTTCACGTAGCCTGAATGTAACTTGTCACGCAACTTGTCACGTAACTTTTCACGTTACTTGTCACGTAACTTGGCATGTAACTTGGCACGTAACTTGGCATGTAACTTGCACGTACATACCTTGTCACGTACGTAACTTATTTGTGCAACACGTTTGTATGTTCCTAGCAGAAACATAAGGTTTGAAAAACGTTTGCCTGCATCGCTTTCATGCGACTGGAGGCTCAAGTGACTTGACCTGCCAATATCTTTTAGATATTTTGGTCCCGCGTCTCAATGTGCGCATAGATGGGTAAGCACGACGCGGGAATTCAAATTTGGTAAAGGGATCCGAGTCCCCTAAATAGGGCTGGGTCATTTAGGCTATTCTGAATTACCACATAAAAATTGAAACTAGTTTCCTTTTACACGTACGTCCACATCCGCACTGAGTTGCAGGTCTTAAAGAAAAGACAATAGTTTTCCAACACTGATGATGTGTACATAATGCACATACCGTATTACCTCTATTAAACCCCCCCCCCAAATTAAACCCCCCCCCAAAAATAAACCCCCACCCCCTCGACAAGTTTCCAAATAATCCCCCCCCCCCCCAAAATAATCCCCCATGGGGGATTATTGAAACCTGTTTGAAACACATACCCAGCGAATTCAGTGGCTGGTTGCAGTGAAAATGATGAAATTGTGCTACCAAAGGCCCCAAATGGATGAGTTAATGGTAATTTCATTACAAAAGGCTGTTGTAAAAGGAAATTTCTATGTAGAGTAGAAGTTTCTGCGACTTCCTTCCTGCCATGGAAGGTATTTTTGCCATTTTGCCCACCCCTAAAAATGGTTTCCAAATAAACCCCCCCCAAAAATAAACCCCCCCCCAAAAATAAACCCCCACCCCCAGAAGTCGCTGAAGAAATAAACCCCCATGGGGGTTTATTAGAGGTAATACGGTACGTTCTACGCATGAGAGGAGTTTAATCAAGAAAGCATTCTTGGATACTATTTCCTGCACTATTCAACAAGATTTCACGAACCATTGCGTCAAAGAAAACGCCGTTTCATTAGCTAAATTTGCTTTGTTAAAATTGAGTTTCCAATCAAAAAAGAATCTGTTTAAAATTCAATTCAAAATGAAGTCTCAGACAAACTCAATGTTCTCAAAAACCTGTTTTAATAATGCAAATGTCACACCAGAAATAAACAATTTCGATTTTTGGCGTTCGAAGCTTATAACCACAAAGAACCCCACCAAAAGTTTTTTTGCGGTGCATACGAATCCGCTTTCAGTTTTTTTGATATAACTGAATGTTTGATTTTGAAAATCAAAATTTTGAAAATTTTGATTTTCGTAGTTGGGATGATTTTCAAAATCTGATAGATTTTAAGCTTGCCGGATTTTCACCGACCGCAACTAATAACTTAAAATCCGTCTTGTCTACCGTTTAGAATTTCAGTTAAGCAAAAACAAGTTTATGGCATAATTAATGAAAGAGGAAGAGGATGTTTATAGCAAAGTCGTTCACTACACCTGTTTCATGATTCTGCCAGTTCGGATTAGTATCTGGTCCTGAAGCTGACCTGGAATGAAAGTCGCCGTCGTCAAAGCAGGTTGAACAAAATATGTAGATAAACAAGTTAATTAAATTTTTTTCGAAGACAACTTTGAAAAATGTGTGGCCTTCACTATTCAATTTTTATATGGTACATCGTATCGGGGTCCGGGGTGTACATGAGACACATTCTTGAATGCTACAGTTGTCAACATTTCAGCTTTTTAACTGAGCGGAAGCGGACTGCGTCATTGTTATCTGATATCACATTTATGAGGCTAATTTTTGACGTCGGAACAGAAAACAGACAGCTGGCATTGTAAAAAACAGGTAACACGAACAACCAATCTTTCTTCCATTTTCCCAGTTGTCCTCTCTTCGATTGTTCAATTGTCACCGGAATGAACGTTTGGAACGAAAAAGTGATACATTATTTTAACAGACAATGACTTGTTTCTGGTTACAAATATACGGTAAGCAACAAAAGTCGATCATAAGAAATGAGGAACTACAGAACGGAATCTAATAACATACAGTTTGAGTTGAGGAGATAATGAAAGCAGTTTCACTACATGATTGTTAAACAATAAACAACAAAATTATAATATAGATGGAACATTTTACGCGGCACGAAAGCATATTATGGTTTCTTCTTTTAGTCACACTCCAATATTATAGCACTTCCTTGTTTATAGTCTCGAAATGCAGTGATCCAACTTTTATTGAAATTTACTGAACCGATCATAACACTGTTTAGGTTCTATTTGGTTTACATTGTATGTACGATTTTAGAGAAGCGCGCATTTTACGGAAACAGTTTGACATAAAACTCCAAGAACTGTGAGCATATGCGGAGCAAGGCAACAAGCGCAATCCATAAAATGAAAAATAACATAATGTACGCTATTGCCGAAGCAAGTGGCGTGTGCGTGCGCGTTGCTTCAGCAATACAGTTACTCAAAATGAAAAACAACAACATTTCACAAATGTAATATGACCGAGATTATTTGTCCGCACAAAAGCCTCTCTCCATTTTCTCGGGCACACATGAAAATATAAACATCCTATCAGGGTTGGACAGACGTACAATGAAATCAAATTTTTGCACGGTATGTTGTACATGTGAACTGTATTTTGCCAGAGTATATAACACGGAACAATTTGCTTTTTCGTATGGTTGCACGTTCAATTGTCTGAAGACAAACGTGGCACAGTCGCAAACAAACGCACACACGAGCGAGCTGCTATAATGTCGGATCGTATGTGTGCGTGCGTGTTTATTTGTGACGGTGCAACATACAATGTAACTGTGGTATACCCGAGTGCAGTGTCTTCAAACTAGGACTTTATTATTGACCCACCGCTTGCTTACTATAATACACTGCAATGCGGATGACACACGCAATAACTGAATGGGCACTTGATTATCTGTTTATTCGCCGCAGCTCGGAAATGCGTGTGCGAAGTTTTTCACGCCCCATATATCCGAAAGTGTGGAAAGGCTCAAATTCAGAAGTTCTTGGAAATATCTAGATACATGGTATGTTCAATGTAGATCAATAAGTTGTAGTGCTATCTCTGGTACCCCAGCCTTCCCCTGTCTGGGTGTTTGGCACGAGATTAGGTTGTCATTTTGAGCGCATCATTGTCAGTTTTTCAACAAAATAGTATAAGAGTTCAAATTTTACGGGGGGCTTCATCACCACGCGTAGTGAAGCGTAGTTTTTTTCTGCTTAAAATTAGGTGACATAAAGTGGAAGTTTTGTGATGGCGCGTATTTCGGGGCTAGAAATACGATCATGCTCACGTCATCCCTTTTTGCTTCATTCTTCAACAGAAGTAGTGTTGCTTCTTGAGCATTATAATTCTTCTTAACACTCTATTAAACCAGTTTTATTTCAAAATTGTGCAGGTTGAAAAACGACGGCAAGACAAAATAATACTTTGTAAACAATGATCGATGTTTTGAACATAATGGGATGATATGAGATTGAATAGTTTTGAAAGTTCTCGCGCATAAAGATCATGCCCATGAAACTATACTAATAATGAAATGCCATCCGATTTAAAATAACAAAGCGTGCACACGCTGAAAAATCGAGTCGTTGAAAGAAACACAACGCGCGAGCAAGCTCAATAACATGATGTTGTTCTGTGGGGGATTTTGAATTTTCACGTTTCCAATTCGAATTTGCGGTTTTTCGCTTTCGACGCTGTACAAAACAAAATCGAATGTGAAAAGAAGACATGTAGACGAAAGTAGAACGCAAAAACGGCGTTAAAATACAATGTTAAATACACCTCCTATTTTAGTTTCCAGTGTTGTACTGAACGTATTCCGAAAAGTTCTCCTTTTGAAACTATACAACAAAACCGTTTTTCCATGCGGCTAAACTCAGATACAACGTGTGTAAATTTATTTTCAAATGAAATATCAGGCGCGGATTTGAAATAACGGATCGTTCAAACCCACAAAAAGCTGATTGGCCGCCCACCAGAGGTGTCAATTATTGCGCTTTGTGTAGCTTTATTCAACAATTATTAAATGAACCAGCGTCTTTTTATTGCCCAATAAAACGGGAAAATAGCGCAGAATTCCATTTTGATTGGCTATTTTAGGCAACAATAATGAAAGAAATGCGGTACGCGGCCGGTATTCAGCACATTGGCATTACATTGGTGATGCTTATGGCAGCTAACCGTGAGTGATAAATGGCGTCGCGGCGCATTTTTTTAAATTTTCTCACGTCTCACAGAAATTTCACGAAACAACACGTATTAACTTAGTAAAAAAACTGGTTCACATTCTCACAGATTTTCTCTCCACGAAAGGATGGCACATGAAATGAGACATACTGTAAACGTTTGATACAGAGTTTTAAGGCCCATTCATGCACTTGCTCAGGCATCACTTTAGCACGTGAAGCTGCCGCATTTTTGCTCCATGAATGCGTAGTGAACGTGACGTCGCGCTAAGTGACGCCAGCGTTTCAAATTCCATGAATGAGGCTTTAGAAATTCAGATATGATTAATGAAAATGAGATTAGATAGAACAACTTACAGTGAAAATCACCGCTGATTTCAGAATTTGAAAAATAGCGCGAAAGTTGATTTTTTAGTTGGCCATCACACATCACACAAAATGAACATTTGAAACTGAGGTAGGAAACGTGAACCTTTCGCTTAAACTAAAATGGCTAAAACACGTTTTTCTGACACGTGAACACACTTGTGGCATCAGCTATTTTTAAGAGACTGGGATCGCTTTTGTAATTTTGACTTCCCGCGTAATGCATACAACGGTTCTATGCGCGCATTGAGTATCGGAGCCAAAATACAAGATAATAATCTTCTTTAGCAGTCTTATAACTAACTTCGTGGTTACGTTTGCTATTCACATCACTAAAATCACTCCGCCCCATTTCTCCAGTGGTCCGCAGTCAGCTGTCCGTGATGTTCGGCAACGCCGTCCGCGCCGACAACTGCGAACACTGGGGCCCGTGGGGTCCGTGCATCTGGGTGCACTCCAATCAGTCGTCGCGCGCTCGTAAACGCCATCTGCTGCTGTCGAAACTGCCGTTGGAGACGAACGAGCATCGTCGCGGCGGCGGCGGCGCCCTCGTCGAAACGAGCGTCTTCGAGTTCGCGCGACGTCGACGACCGGCGTACAGTTCGAGTACGAGCTCGCGACTCCGCGCGATCGGCGTCAGTCCGCAGAGCAGAGGTGAGGAGGAACACACCGGGGTCTGTCGGAACCGTTGAGGTCCGGTTCATACTGACGGCACACACGGCTCGTCACAGCAAGTCTGTTCTCCTTTCGCGTTTTAACATGTTCACTACCGTTCACACTGAAAGCCATTATTTCCAAACAAATTTACCCAATAAAAGCACTAAAGCGCTCCCATGTTGGACTGCCACACTGGGTGGCCAAAGAAGATGGAGGAAGCTGTAAACGGATTTGGTAAGATGGGCTGGAAATGGCTTTCGGTGAACAGACGGTGACGGCACCGTCGCGTCACCACACCACGTCTAGTTTCATGTTTATTACATTCTACGGTTAATGGAAACGTGCCGAAGACAATTTCAACGTTTTGACATTGAACACTGAACAATTTTGAACGTTCCGTTTGAATCGCGAAGATGTGGTTTTTGTATCACCAGGATACCGAAGTGGCTCCTCTTAGAAAACGGAAATAGGCATTGAACTAAAACTTTGTTTTTAGACTTGGCCGTTTCAATTCTGCCGAGGTGGGAGCGCAACTATTTCGACCAGCTACGACCGGGAAAGCTCGGCTGTCGCGATCACTTGTTTTATAAGATCGTCCGACACAAGTGGGGCGATGCGTTCAACAACGTTTTTAAATATTTGAAGAATCTGACCACTGAAACAGAGCCGTGCGGAATGTGCTCGTACCAGCAATCGTGTGGCGTGAAATGTCACAGAAAGTAAGCTAAGCTCTTTTCTGTTTTGAATAAGCCGTTTATGGCATTTTGTTCCTGATCGTCAAGGTCGTGTTTTTTGATTCGTTTTTTTAATCTTTTTTCGGTGAAGGAATGGGATTGGTCTTGTCTCCAGTTTTTCTGAGCCAATATGGTGGAACAATGGTCGAATATGATGTTTTTTTGTGAATTGTGAAAAAATGCGAATTGTTTTCTGCTTTTTTTCAGTCGGCAGCCCGGCAAAAAGATGAACACTCTGTTCGTCGCTGAACGCTTGTGCAGACCGGACCAGCTCGACGGCCATTCACAAGTGTGTAAGCGGGAGGAAGCATTCAAAATCAATATGAAAACTTGGTTTCACAAAATTGTCTTTAAATTTATTTTTTTCAACTCAATTTTTTTAGGGAAAAGCGTGCGCTACTGACCGCGTCATCAACGACTGCGACTTGTGGCCGTCGCCCGTGTTGAATCTGCCGAATCTGACGCCACAAATGAAAGCGTTCATATTTGGCTTTCAGTTTGTAAGCTGCGTGAAACAAGAAACGTGCGTTCGTTGGTTCGTCTTTTTATCATGCGGATGCGCGAGCGAGCGCCAGCGAGCGGACAGCGCATCACGCATTATATGAGCCGTTATCCTCTCGCGCGCGTTTTTCAAATTTGCTCGCTTCCTCCAGCGAGCATAGTATAAGCCACAAACTTGGTTCTGTGCACACGAAACGAACACCCAAAGTTGTGCTTGGAGCCGCGAAAATTTTTTTATCCGACTACTTTTCATACGCTGTAGACACGAAAAACCTATTCTGAAAACAGTGTTACTTATTTTTCTATCTCTTTTTTTTTCCGGTATGTAATCAACATGTGTTCGCGCTTTCAGTTTTTACCTGCGACACGTTCACAGTCTAGCAAGAATGTTTCCTGGGGTAATTTCATCCGTAGATTTGGAAAAATGGGTTAATTTTTTGCCCCGACCACTTTTTTGGGTAAAAATTTGGGCATTTTTAAAAGTTCGCAGCGTTTTCACCGGGTTTCAAGTGTTCGCCCTTTCAATTTTTAGCTGGGACACTTTCACAGTTGAAGAAAAATGTTTCCTGGGGTAATTTCATCCGTAGATTTGGAAAAATGAGTTAATTTTTTGCCCCGACCCTTTTTTGGGGTAAAAATTGGGTTTTTTTGAAAGTTCGCGGGGTTGTCACCTGGTTTTAAGTGTTCGCCCTTTCAATTTTTAGCTGGGACACTTTCACAGTTGAACAAAAATTTTTCCTCGGGTAAATTCATCCGTAGATTCTGAAAATTTAGTTTGTTTTTTGCCCGGGCATTTTTTGGGTCAAAATTGTGCATTTTTTGAAAATTCGTAGCATTTTGACTGGGTATCATTTTTTCAGTCTTACAAATTTTGTCTGAGCTACGAAAAATAGCAGAAATGTTTAGTCCGTAGGAATTCAACACGCTGATCACGGATTTTGGGATAGTTTTCTTACGTGAGCAACTCTAGATGCTGAATCGTGACGATTTCGGGCGAATCGGCCGTGGAAGTTGGCGAAATCGGTCCAGAAACGAAAAACAAGAAAAGGGTGCTTTCCAGGGTAATTCAATGCGCTGATCACGAATTTTGGGTTAGTTTTCTTACGTGAGCAACTCTAGATGCTGAATCGTGACGATTTCGGGCGAATCGGCCGTGGAAGTTGGCGAAATCGGTCCAGAAACGAAAAACAAGTAAAGGGTGTTTTCCAGGGTAATTCAATGCGCTGATCACGAATTTTGGGTTAGTTTTCTTACGTGAGCAACTCTAGACGCTGAATCGTGACGATTTCGGGCGAATCTGGCGTGGAAGTTGGCGAAATCGGTCCAGAAACGAAAAACAAGAAAAGCGTGTTTTCCAGGGTAATTCAATGCGCTGATCACGGATTTTGGGTTAGTTTTCTTACGTGAGCAACTCTAGATGCTGAATCGTGACGATTTCGGGCGAATCGGCCGTGGAAGTTGGCGAAATCGGTCCAGAAACGAAAAACAAGAAAAGGGTGTTTTCCAGGGTATTTCAATGCGCTGATCACGGATTTTGGGTTAGTTTTCTTACGTGAGCAACTCTAGATGCTGAATCGTGACGATTTCGGGCGAATCGGCCGTGGAAGTTGGCGAAATCGGTGCAGAAACGAAAAACAAGAAAAGGGTGTTTTCCAGGGTAATTCAATGCGCTGATCACGGATTTTGGGTTAGTTTTCTTACGTGAGCAACTCTAGATGCTGAATCGTGACGGTTTCGGGCGAATCGGCCGTGGAAGTTGGCGAAATCGGTCCAGAAACGAAAAACAAGAAAAGGGTGTTTTCCAGGGTAATTCAATGCGCTGATCACGAATTTTGAGTTAGTTTTCTTACGTGAGCAACTCTAGATGCTGAATCGTGACGATTTCGGGCGAATCGGCCGTGGAAGTTGGCGAAATCGGTCCAGAAATGAAAAACGAGAAAACGGTTTTTCCAGGGTAATTCAATGTGCTGATCACGGATTTTGGGTTAGTTTTCTTGTATGAGCAACTCTAGATACTGAATCGTGACGATTTATGGTGAATCGGCCGTGGAATTTAGCGAAACCGGTCCAGAAATGAAAAACAAGAAAACGGTGTTTTCCATGGTAATTCATTACGCCGATCACGGCTTTTGGGTCAGTTTTTCTTTTGTGAGCGATTCTAGGTACTGAATCGTGACGATTTTGGGGAATCGGCCGTAGAAATGGCATAGGAGAAATCGGCCTAAAAAACGAAAAATGAAAAACCTGAGTTTGCTCGCTTCCTCCAGCGAGCATAGTATAAGCCACAAACTTGGTTCTGTGCACACGAAACGAACACCCAAAGTTGTGCTTGGAGCCGCGAAAATTTTTTTATCCGACTACTTTTCATACGCTGTAGACACGAAAAACCTATTCTGAAAACAGTGTTACTTATTTTTCTATCTCTTTTTTTTTCCGGTATGTAATCAACATGTGTTCGCGCTTTCAGTTTTTACCTGCGACACGTTCACAGTCTAGCAAGAATGTTTCCTGGGGTAATTTCATCCGTAGATTTGGAAAAATGGGTTAATTTTTTGCCCCGACCACTTTTTTGGGTAAAAATTTGGGCATTTTTAAAAGTTCGCAGCGTTTTCACCGGGTTTCAAGTGTTCGCCCTTTCAATTTTTAGCTGGGACACTTTCACAGTTGAAGAAAAATGTTTCCTGGGGTAATTTCATCCGTAGATTTGGAAAAATGAGTTAATTTTTTGCCCCGACCCTTTTTTGGGGTAAAAATTGGGTTTTTTTGAAAGTTCGCGGGGTTGTCACCTGGTTTTAAGTGTTCGCCCTTTCAATTTTTAGCTGGGACACTTTCACAGTTGAACAAAAATTTTTCCTCGGGTAAATTCATCCGTAGATTCTGAAAATTTAGTTTGTTTTTTGCCCGGGCATTTTTTGGGTCAAAATTGTGCATTTTTTGAAAATTCGTAGCATTTTGACTGGGTATCATTTTTTCAGTCTTACAAATTTTGTCTGAGCTACGAAAAATAGCAGAAATGTTTAGTCCGTAGGAATTCAACACGCTGATCACGGATTTTGGGATAGTTTTCTTACGTGAGCAACTCTAGATGCTGAATCGTGACGATTTCGGGCGAATCGGCCGTGGAAGTTGGCGAAATCGGTCCAGAAACGAAAAACAAGAAAAGGGTGCTTTCCAGGGTAATTCAATGCGCTGATCACGAATTTTGGGTTAGTTTTCTTACGTGAGCAACTCTAGATGCTGAATCGTGACGATTTCGGGCGAATCGGCCGTGGAAGTTGGCGAAATCGGTCCAGAAACGAAAAACAAGTAAAGGGTGTTTTCCAGGGTAATTCAATGCGCTGATCACGAATTTTGGGTTAGTTTTCTTACGTGAGCAACTCTAGACGCTGAATCGTGACGATTTCGGGCGAATCTGGCGTGGAAGTTGGCGAAATCGGTCCAGAAACGAAAAACAAGAAAAGCGTGTTTTCCAGGGTAATTCAATGCGCTGATCACGGATTTTGGGTTAGTTTTCTTACGTGAGCAACTCTAGATGCTGAATCGTGACGATTTCGGGCGAATCGGCCGTGGAAGTTGGCGAAATCGGTCCAGAAACGAAAAACAAGAAAAGGGTGTTTTCCAGGGTATTTCAATGCGCTGATCACGGATTTTGGGTTAGTTTTCTTACGTGAGCAACTCTAGATGCTGAATCGTGACGATTTCGGGCGAATCGGCCGTGGAAGTTGGCGAAATCGGTGCAGAAACGAAAAACAAGAAAAGGGTGTTTTCCAGGGTAATTCAATGCGCTGATCACGGATTTTGGGTTAGTTTTCTTACGTGAGCAACTCTAGATGCTGAATCGTGACGGTTTCGGGCGAATCGGCCGTGGAAGTTGGCGAAATCGGTCCAGAAACGAAAAACAAGAAAAGGGTGTTTTCCAGGGTAATTCAATGCGCTGATCACGAATTTTGAGTTAGTTTTCTTACGTGAGCAACTCTAGATGCTGAATCGTGACGATTTCGGGCGAATCGGCCGTGGAAGTTGGCGAAATCGGTCCAGAAATGAAAAACGAGAAAACGGTTTTTCCAGGGTAATTCAATGTGCTGATCACGGATTTTGGGTTAGTTTTCTTGTATGAGCAACTCTAGATACTGAATCGTGACGATTTATGGTGAATCGGCCGTGGAATTTAGCGAAACCGGTCCAGAAATGAAAAACAAGAAAACGGTGTTTTCCATGGTAATTCATTACGCCGATCACGGCTTTTGGGTCAGTTTTTCTTTTGTGAGCGATTCTAGGTACTGAATCGTGACGATTTTGGGGAATCGGCCGTAGAAATGGCATAGGAGAAATCGGCCTAAAAAACGAAAAATGAAAAACCTGAGTTGTCCGGGGTTTAGAAGAATGTGTGACCAACGAATTGTGATTTTGGTCCGACCTTCGGGGCTTATGTAAAAGTCAGAATATTATCTAAAAATGCGTGAGACGCATATAAAAGGAGGAATATGGCCTTGTGTAAGCAGTGAAAGACTTGGCTCGACAACGCTTTTCAAGTCTCTGATGTGGTACACACGGATACAAGTACATAAGGGTCATATTTTTGCGCCGCGTTTTTTTTTTGAAGCACGCCCCCCACCGATTCCGGAAACCCGAAGGTACCAAACTCCGGTGGGATTGGGGAATGGACGGCTCACCATCCCGTGGAACCAATACCCTCGGCATGTGAGGGGGGCAGCCTCTAAGCCCCGCTCTGTCCTGGGGGCACCAGTGATCTTAGCCCGATTTCGGTTTCGGTGGCCTGCGGTCGCTATATCCCCGGAGGGCAGCTAATCCGAAAGTTTTCGTTTTCGTTTTCGTTTTGCTGAAAAGCGTAAAACTTTGAAGTTATTTTTTAATTGTTCTCTTCGATTTAATCTAAAATCACGCCATGTGCGAAATTCTGTAAATTCTGTGCAAAAACAGAAAAATTAGAGATTGCAAAACATTGTTGCATGTAGCTTTTTCGTTGTTGTTAACGTACGCACCGCTGTGTACACACCAGCACCAGTGACAAAAAGGAGTTGTCTTCCGTTGATTTTCACCTTTTTTACCGGTGTCACCTTCAACTAGTGTGGCAGGATAAACCGTCTGTCCCGTGAGTCATTGCCTTTGCCACAGGAGACCTTGCGTTCCGCAATGCTTCTGCGATACAATTTGTCCTGAACAAACCAGTGTCAGCGAGCTAAAGTCTGATTGTTATTTTAGTAGTTTTAGTGGTCGCTAAATGCCCGAAATCCGCAAATGTGAAAGGTCATTTGTCTACAATACACAGCACGAGGGTTGCCATGTGCAACCGAAATCATAAATAAACGGCGCAAAAATATGACTCTTATGTACTTGTATCCGTGTGTACCACATCAGAGACTTGAAAAGCGTTGTCGAGCCAAGTCTTTCACTGCTTACACAAGGCCATATTCCTCCTTTTATATGCGTCTCACGCATTTTTAGATAATTGTTGTTATTTTATATTCCAATCGATTTTGTTAGTTTTTTCTGCCTCTTTCTAAATATTTGATTTTTAACAACGACAATGAAAGATCTTTAAAACCATTTTATGTTCGACAGGTCTTTAAAACAAAACCGAATTCTTTTCCAGACCACACGGCGGCGTCTGCCGTTGCTGTTGCCATCCGTACTCGCCCGATCCGGAGACGTTCGAGTGCGTCGCACGGGACGGCATCGAAATTCCGAACAACGTCCGACTGGAAGACGCGAAATCTGTTGAAAAAGAACCGGAATCAAAAGGATTTACGTCGCACGAGTTTACAATTGAGGGAGAACCTGAGGAAGATGAGGAGGATCACGATGGAGCGGATGAAGAATGAAGAGTTTTGACCAGCAAAAGTTATTAAGGAAAACACGTCATTCAGCACTGCAACACAAGCAACAAACAACAAAATCATTCGCAGTGATTCACTCAACTTCAACAAAAATAAAACTGTCTTTTCATGGGTTGTTGGTTTCCAAATGCGGTTCATCATAAACTCGTTATGATTTTTGTTTCGGGGCCAACTTTTGTGCAATCTGTATCTGTTTCTCTCTCCGTCTTTTTGTCTGTCTGTGATAAGCGCGTGTATTCGTTTTGTTGTTCTGTTGTTATTTACAGTATGTCGTTTTTGTATCAAAAATCAATTGCATTCTGGAGATTTTCAAAACAACACCTCCCCGGCCGGGTCTTGCACGCGTGACAGGCGCGGATGCGAACCGCAATACTACCGAGGATACGATACGTTTTGTTATCAAACATTGACATTTGCAGAAAGCAGGCACAAAAAAAACAGCTCATCTCCGTCTTTTCACACGTATTTAACGAGTGTTTTTCTCTTGGTCTGAAAAAAATCAAAACTGTAACTCCCCGGCCGGGAATTGAACCCGGGTCTCGCACGTGACAGGCGCGGATACTAACCACTATACTACCGAGGATATGTTCACCGTCATCTGATGATATACAAAGTTGTACACGGCAAAACTTCTCTTCCAACCGCACACACATTGACGCGCACACGTTGTCTGCATTATCATTTCTCGCAGACACAATCAAGCCGCAGCACCCTACACAAGCTGCACCCGCCACAGAAAAAAACTGCCAAAGTCAAGCGTGCGCGCGTGAAACATCGTCAAGGCGAGACACGGTTGAAATGGATTCGCACAATTGACATCGGGTTTCTCGTAGATTCCAGCGTCCGAAAGCACCGTACCGTACCGAGCAGCGCACTTCGCACGTGTTACCTGTAGTTCGTCTTTTCGTCGTTATTCCGTGCAACCGTATTCAATCGATAGATACGGTGCGCGCACGTCGAAGCACAATCGGACTCGTCCGAGCGATATACGGTGCGGGATTTTTTGCGGCGTTTTGAAAATCGGTCGGCACAGTTTAAAATTGTGTAAAGCGATCGGATTCGTTCGAGTTGCAGGTGGAAATGTGGCGCAATTTTGCGTGATGCCTCGTCGTCGTTTGGTTTTTTGTTTCTTCTTTTGTGACATTTTATTTGTTGTTTTTTTCTGATCAAATTATAATGAACATGTGCACTTTACAGATCAGAGACTTAGTCATCTCATCCTCATTCTCATATCATTTGGCTATCAAGCGATGGACGTCCTGAACGGGGTCGTCAGATAGTTTCGGTTGACTCTTGTTGTTTTTCGAAATCGATCCGTCCGTCGAGTTTACTGCGGCGGGTTTTTTTCCTTGGAACTCGCGTTTACCATTGCATGGATATTTTGAATCCGACGAGCTCAGCCACAGATCCACGTGGGGTAAAAGTCTATTCTATTTCTTCGGTTTCTATTTCTTAAAACCGAACTTATACGCTTCCTTCATCATAAAATTCGTTCCAAAAGAGTCAGTTTGGCTGTCAGTTGACAAATGTGCAGAATTCATTGGCGGACCTGCCCGGCACATCCACTCAATCGCTGCACCCGCAGAGTGGCGCGCATCCACTGAAGCAAACGCGACAGCAACACTCGAGGGCTGCAGCCGGCGGTGGAACACACGCGACGACGAGCGCAATGGTGCCTGAGAATGGAATTTCGAACGTGAGTGCGCTGATTGGTCGCTCGCTCCAGACACGCTGCAGCAGCCAATCAACGTGCTGGACTCTGAAACGTGGCATTGATTCTGTGCATTTGTGAGCGAAAAACTCACGGTTTTGCATTTATTTTCAGAACAATGCCGACGGGCAGCAGACGTCGTCGGGGCCGCTGATGGACGAAGGGATGAAAAAGAATTTGATCGAACTGCAACGACATTGGCTGAATGAGTATCATGTGTCGCGCGAGAAAATGCTCGTCGAAATCACTGAAAAGGTGTGTGAAGAATGTTGTCGTCGTCGTCGTTGCGTGTTATTGCTGGGGACACTTTGCGGCGGTTTTTTTTGGTCTGTACCGCCTTTGGGGCGCGTTGAGTTTGGAATGAAGTTGAGTTGAGTGGAGAGTTCGGATTTCAATTCAATACGAGTTGGAATTTTCAATGCCGTTCTTTGGAAAGAAACATATTCTGTTGTGTTCATGGTTCGTGGCAGGGTTCTATGTTCTTCCATCATATAACATGCGACATAGTACTTGACTGTTCATTGACTGTTGGGTATTTTATTGTTGAAAGAAAGAACCAAGTTGCCAAGCAAGCAGTCAAGTCCTTGTTTGAACCTGATTGTGCGCTTTCGTCAACACGTCTGTTTTTTTGTCTTGCGCAAACACACCACCACACACATGTGTAATGTGTATGCGGTATCACGGGTGTCTGCTGGTATGTTTGCGGCCCGTGCAATGTTGTCACTCGTGCTAGTTGAATTGAAAGTGTTCAGTCGTCACATGAGAACTTGGATTGGCTGTTGTATTTTTCATTCAACCCAGCTTCATCAAGTTTCAGCTGCACCAAGAATTCAAGGCCGATCAAGAGACAATCCGAAACGAGCTGCTGCATCAGTACAAGGATGAGGTCGATCAGACCAGACAGGAATTAGAGGACAAGTATGACTTAGTTTTTTTTTCAAACCAGAATTGACACTATTCCGACAAATTTTGCCCATTTTATTCAGGTACCGTGAATCATTGAAGCAAGAATTGACCCGAGCGAACGAGAAACATCGACGCGAGATATCGCAGACGAAGAAAAAGCAATGGGTGCGACAGCAATTGCGTTTTTTTAAAGCAGTGTGTACTAAAGTTCCAACCTCTAAAAAATCATTCATGATGCAATATTTAATGACCGCGTAGCCTTGCTGTTGATGTTTGAAACTCCAACCCATTGCACTGTTGTTCTTCAATTCCTTAGTTTCTTGCATTTTCAGTGCTGGCAATGTGAATCGGAAGCCATATATCACTGCTGTTGGAATACCGCCTACTGTAGCGTTGAATGTCAACAGGTATAAACAATTTTTTTGTAGATTGTGGGACTGAATGCGTGTGCAAGCGTAGAAAAATCTTCAAACGTAGTTTCAATCTTAATGTGGCTATTCCAAATTCGAAAAATTTTTTAGCTTCTGCGACGGAATGCGTTTGCAGACGCGGAAAGGAAACCAGTTTCAATCTTTATATGTGGCAATTCAAAACAGCCTAAGTGACTCGGTCCTATTCAGGGGATTCGGATCACTGCCAATTTTGAACTCCCGCCTCGTGATTAAACTGTTTACCTATCTATGGGCACATTGAGTCTCGGTTCCGGGACCAAAATAAAAGCTCATAGCTGTTTATTCGTTCATATTTGTTTTCAGACTTGTCTCAAATAAAAATTCTCATTACCATTTTGCCCTCCCAGGCTCACTGGCCGACGCACCGCAAGTACTGTCGCAGAAAGAAACAGGGTGGGCGAAACGAACAATAAACTGATATGTATTTTTTTAGTTTTGTTGTTGTTGTTGTTTCCGTTCTCTTCAGTCCTGTGTGTCGAATTCATGTGTTTATTTTGTTTTTGTTTTTCCTTCTTCAGTGACTGACTGGTGAATTGTAATTATTCGAAGAGTGGCGTTTCGCAGTGTTGTTTTGTGAAATTTCAAACAATATTGTATTATTTCTTATCTTTGCTGAACAATTTAGCAGCGGGTGTGTTTCGTGTTTCCTTCGTTTTTTTGCGCGGCTTGCTTGGCTCTGTTTCAAATCCAGTATCCCATTTTTCTTTGTTTTTAAGTTTTTCAACAGTTTCACGAGTACTGACCAAGGGTTTTTTTCAAGTTTTTTATCTTTTTTTCTGTCTAGAAAGAGAAAATACTGCATTGTCGAACGCACTTTCCCATGCAAGTGCAGTCCTCCTGGTCTGAGTACTGTGCACTTTTTATTCACTTCACACAGTGGAGATTTCTATCCAGTTTTCCGCTATGACAAACACACAGGCACGCACATGCGTGTGCGTCTCTGTGCTGGTGTGTTTGTTTGTGACAGAGTGTGTAAACGAAAGTGCACTGGCTTCAGTTGATTGGCTGTATTCGAATGTTGCATGTGATATAGCCAATCAGCGTGCCAGTAGTATGCCCATTTCTACATTGCAACTTGTATCGTTGTGTGTGTGCTTGACTGCAGTTATTTGTAGGGCTTCAGCAGCTTTTCATCAATCTGAAAAATCGTCAAGAATAACGGTTCATTTCACTGTAGAACTTGTATGTTACAATTTCTGTGGGCTTCATTTGGAACAGAATTTCGTTCGCATCAGTTTCTGATATTTTGACTGCCCGCAAATTTGAATCTTAGTGTGTTCAATGTTCTTTGTTTCGTGTTTCGTCGTTTTAAAGAATGGACAAGAAATAAATAAAAAAAACATTTCAGCCGATGGTTTCCGTTGGGGTTCGGAGAGTTTTGCTGTTGGAAAATGCCGTTTCTTTGAACGGAATGTGAATCAAGTACTTTTGAACAAACTGTAAAGAATAACAAGTGCATGACCTGAATTTGTCTGATTTGTCAGAAAAAAACGCAATGAAACCGATTTCGCCGCAGCGAATGTCGCCTCGACGCGCGTGTGCACCCCATCATCAGCGTGTTTCACCGCAGAAGCAAATGTGCAATGACGACAATTTACAGGAGGAAGCGTTGTCCCCAACACGCCCGAGGAATTGCGGTGAGTTTTTCTTCGCCCAACAAGATTGAAACTGCTAAGGTGTGGTCTTGATGCTTTCTATGATGCCACTTTCATAGCCTGCCTCCGGGCTGAGCGGCATTCATGAAGCAGATTTTGGTGACGCGTAGCTGTGTTAACGCAGCTTCGCTGTCATCAGAAGTTAACGTAGCTCAACACTGCAGGCATTGCGGGTTTCCTTGCAAGATTTCCAATAGAAAAGTTTTGCATCTCAGTTGGCTCCGCCCGCCGCAAGAATGGACTCCCGTCGATCGTGTTCAAGGTGAAAGTGAAAAAGACGCAGCGGACGGTCGCCGAGCGCACATTGCTGATTGCGAAACAGAAGCAAGAATGTCGGTTTGCGGGCGGAGTTGGGAAAGTTGTTGCGTCCGTTTTTGGGGGCATTCATGATGCAGTATTTAGTGACCGTGTAGCAGTGCTGTAAAACACAGCTACGCGTCGCTGAATACTGCTTCATGAATACCGCTTTAATAAAGATAAAACAGTACAGTGCTACACCACTGAGCGACTGAATAATTTCATTGCAGAAGTTATTTCAATTTCGTCATATCACACCTTGGAGACCTTGGTGAATCAGTTTACATGTGCAAGCGGAACTGTGATGCATTCATGGTTTTCATTCAAGCGGTCGGTGGTGTAGCACTTTCGGACTATTAGTATTAGACTGTTGTAACACTTGCCCGAAGAGCTTGATCGAACATATTTTATGACTTCACTTTTTCTCGTTGTTTTACAGTTGGTTTCGCATGTTGTGTTTCGGATTCAAAATTGAATTTTTTTTTACTTTTCTCCAGACGCCCGGCAACAAGCGAGAAAGCGACGCCGCGCCTCTGTGGAGTCATCCGTAAACTCACTCGAATCACAGCAGCAACAGCGAAAATACGATTTTGAAAAGGTGTGTACTGATTGGTCCTTCTCGCCGGCTCCAGATACCCGACGGAAACGCCAAACTCCGGTGGTTTGGTGGTGCAATGGACTGCTGAATGGTGAACCGGTTGGATTGGAAATGGTGTGCCGGTGTATTGAATGCCGCCAATCAGTATGCCGCCAAGTTCATTCGATCAGATCAGTCTGTGGTTGACTTTTCGGCAGCTTCTCTGCTCAACCGCTTTCATTTTAACTGCAGCATTCAAAGAGAGCGAAAACCCGCGGCAGCGGATCGAACCCGCAGAAAGCCGCCGCCGCCAGCAAGCATCGTGTTTCATCGTCCGAAGACAGTGATCATGACGACAGCGTCGCGTCCAGCTCTCGATCCTTGCGGCCTCGAAGGCCCACTGGTACGTGTGAGGGATCATTTTTGGGGCAACATTGGACTTTTCTTGCAGTTTGTGGTTGTTGTTGTTGTTGTTCATTGCCATCAGTCGACGTGGTCGATTGAAGGGTGATTGATTAAATGATTCCACTCCCAAGACGTCATACAATTGGAAGCTGCCGCTTTAGCCCAATTTGAAAACACTGAAAATTCAAATCGGCACCCAATTCAGTCTGAAAAATTGTGATCCTTGCAAACCATTCAGACTGATCACAGCCTAACTCTTTCGATGTACAATTAGCTGATTGGTCGCTTGCTGATGACATGATGTATGTATTCTGCACAAGCACTGCTATGGAGGCGGAGTGCAGCACTGGACACAATGCATACATCACGTGTACGCCAACCAATCAGCTGATTGCAATGAACTCGAAATACTTTTGGGTTATTCCAGCGTTCGCCAGCACCTCCTGGTCGGAGCAGTGCGATTTCGAGCGAGCCATTCTGCTTTCATTGGTGTCGAGTCCCGGCAAAAAACCGCGGTCGTCGTCGTCGTCGTCGTCGCCAGATGAGCCGAAAACATCGCCAATTATGGATGAGTTGGCGGGAAATTCGAAAAGCTCTCCGTCGAAACACCCGACAAATTCGCCGGTATCATCGGTGACTCGGAGAAAGAACGAAAAATCACCAACATCAAAAGTGAAACCGAAATTGCCCTCGCCCACTCGTAATCTCTCGGATCGATCCGGTTCGCCCGTCGTCGTCATTTCGCCGTCGTCGCCGTTCCGTCCACCGCCGCCGTCATCTTCATCGCCGGAGAAACGAAATCTTACCGGTGGCGGTAAGACGGACAGTCCAGCGAAATTGAAACCACCACAATCGCCAAGATACTCTCCGAATTTCGTTCGTGCTAACGCGCAGCGATCGCACAGTTCCGCACCGCTGAATCGCCCGCCGACCAGATCGATCGAACCGGCGAAACGAGCGGACGACAACGATGTGATCGTGATTTCTTCGCCGGATTCACCAAAGAAAACTCGCACACCGAACGGCTTCAGTGTTCGGCAAACCCGTCAGCAGTCGCAGCCGATCGCAGTATCGGCGAAACAAGAATCGATCGTTGATTTGATCACCATCGATGACGACGACGACGACGATAATGGGACGGAACCGGATGAGCCGTCCAAGACCAGACCCGCTGGTGTGACCAGTGTCAGACTGTCAGCGGTTTCCGGTGGCCAGAAAGAGCCGAAATTTCGTCCGCGTATCGATCATTTTCTCAAGTGCATCATGCTGATGGACACCGGCTATGAGATGCCGCCGCATTTGGCGGCCTTGGAGCAGTTCGCGCGGAATCCGCAACGGATCTTTTTGTGATTTTTGTTTTGTTTTATTTCGTTGTTTTCCTTGGTTGGCCGTTTTGCTTTCGTCTTTTTTTACTCTGTTTTTTATTGTTCTTGTACATAAAAACGATTGATCGCATAATTTCGATTGCAGCTGGAGAAATGACTTTCATTCCGTGCTTCATGTCTATATATTGTTGTCGCGAATCCTGATAGAATCTCAGTCATTGTATTCCGCTGATGTTAATGGAAGTTCAGTTTTTGGTTAAATTAAGTCAAGTTGTATGTTGTTGGGCGGGCTTCATTGTTGTTTGAGTAATTCGTTAGATCAGCTGCGTGTGTGTCATATGTTGCATATTTCGTCAGCAGTTTAAATCTATTTTGAAAAATGTTTGTTTATGTTCAAAAAAGAAAATGAATAAAAATGAAGACATAAAAGCTGGACGATAGGACTTTTGAGTTTTTTCTGTCGGTTTAACAAAACCATGTCACATTATACCTTTTATTTTTATTTTTTCTTTCTTAACAAGTCTACAACCTTTTCGGTAAAAGCCGCAAGAAAACACGAAAATCTTGTGCTGCCAAATCTGATGGATTGGTATATTGCTGCAAACTTTGTTATATTGCCATAAATTTAGTAATAGCGAAAAAGCAAAAGTTGGACCTGGGGGGCATCGATCCCCCTACCTCGCGCATGCTAAGCGCGCGCTCTACCATTTGAGCTACAGGCCCGTGAACGCTTCTCGAAAGAATAGTTGTGATGATTCGTAGCGAAGCAACTGCAGAAAATAATGTGTGCTTTGCTGTGGTAATACACAAGGTACGTTATATAGTCATTGTGTGCGCGTGTGTGTAACTGCTGCAAAAAAATATGCGCACTATTTCATTTTTTTTTGTTGTTTGTGGTTGTGCGCGTTTGCCGTTTTCACTTCGGCAAGAATGGAGTTGGAGTGCATTGGGAGGGCCAAGGAAAGTGACTGGTCATGACATGGTTGGTGTCCAAAACATCACAACGTGTCCAAGACCTACTGCGTGGTGGCCAACACCAAAACCCATGGTGTCCAAAACATGCAAAGTGTCCAAAACATTCACAACATGTCCAAGGTCTATTGCGTGGAGGCCAACACCTATACCATGGTGTCCAAAACATGCAAAGTGTCCAAAACCTATTGCATACGTCGCCAATACCCAGTAGTGAATCTCCTGTCTGCTGCGTTTTTTGCTGAAAGATGTCATATTTATTCGTTAACTTTTTTTCAAATTTCCGAAGCTGTTGAGAAAAACGAACTTTTTAGTAAGAAGTGCAGAATAAAGTTTGCGAAGTTCATTTATAAACAGAAAAATATCAGGCTTTGTGGTTTTCCAGTCGAATTTGTTCGATAGCAGTTCGTTTTGTGACATGTGGCAGGTCATTTATTAGAAGTTTGTTGGTTGCAACAAAGCTCCGTTCGTTTTTTCGTTTATGACAAAAAAAACGACAAGATGAATGACGCGCTGCGGTAAGGTTCGTTTTTTTGCTCCAGATTGGTCCATAGTATTGGGTAAAAAAAACCAGTTGGATCGGTAACTTTCTGAATATAACTCCCTCGATTGTTCCCGCAAAAAAAACAATTTTTCATCCCCGGTCTCTTCGTTGTGAATTTCGGATAGCTGGGATAAGCCAGCTACAGTGGCTTTGCCCTTTTCCAAAGTTGTTTTTCCATCCGACATTAAAATACGGTACGTTCCAGTTGAAATCTGACATCAGCAAACAGTAAATCATTTTGACAGTACGGGGCCTCCTCGTTTTGTCGCGCGGCGCTTCAGCTGGGGCGGCTTAATTAATAATGATTTGGCGCCAATTTGACGTTCTGCAACGTTTTGCGTTACAAATGACCGTTGTAACTCGATCAATTTTATTGTCGTCATTGATTTCCGACTCAGATTCGCGTCAATGAGCCCCGTTTTTGGTCGGATTTTCAGTTTTTTCTTCTCGTTCAATAGAATAGTAATCGACAACAGGCAGAACTTAATCAACAATTCTGTATTTGACGGAGTTAGCCATTTTCGAAAAAAACGCATTTTTTGTATTCGGTCGCATCTCGCTGCCCCCAAATGTGCATGTGCCGCGCACTTCCGAAAACCGTCCAAATTGCCACACTAGAAAAAAACTAAGATGCGCGTAAGCGTAATTTTGTTGCCGATCGCAATGTATTGAAGGTTGAAGTTGGATAAATGAAAAACAGAAAAGACAAGCAAATCCGCCTAATCACTTGCGCTCGCCAGTCGTGTTTCGCTGTCGCAAAAAAGTGACGTTGCGAAAAAATGCACAAAAACGCAAAAAGAGCAATAATGCCGAGTTTTTTCGTGATCTTGTCTCCCCATTTCGCTTAACGATCGCTGCGAAACAGAGCGAACGAGTGTTGCTATAAGGCATCGTTGTGCAAAACTAAGTTAGAAAACGGTGAAAAAGTGCGCCGTACCCTCCACGCGTTCATTAATGCTCCGTCACGCTATGCCACTATCAATCGACTGAGTGACTGTTTTTTTTGTGGTCCCACTTTGAAAAAAACCATTATCGCCCCTTTTTTCATCGAGTTGACTTTTTCAATCCACAAGAATGCCAGAAGTTGCAATTTCGTTTTTGATAACGTTTTTCATTCGTTTTCAATCTGCTTTTGAAATACGTGTGTCTCAATAGTCATTCGGACTCCCGAGACGAGTGCAGTTGTTTTTGATAGAATACCAGACCGTTCTTGTGAAGGCCCGTTGAGACCAAATGGAAACACGTACTGGTACTACACAATGTATTTTCTGCTCGCTACACTGTCACTTTTTTTAGTTCCAACGACCTTCACCCCTGCTGTTTTTTTTTATTTCCGTTTCCTTTATCTCTTGTTCGTGGTACTCTACATGCGCGTTGCGTGCAGATTTCCAATTGAGCTGCAGAGCGCCCAATTCGAATATTCTTCCATCAAATTATACTCATGGAAGGCTGTATGGTGTTTCAGATAATACAGCTTTGGAATGGCTCTCTAAAAGCCAGCTCACCGACGCTGTTTGGTTGAACAGCTTATAGTCTGAGTTAAACTATACTGCTTTTTATTCGGTGAAAGTAAAATTTAATTTTGTTAATAATCCTTCACAGTTTAAACGTAACGTACGCCTATCATACATGTTCATCGACCATTTTTTTCGTTTCACACAATAGAGTTGAGAAGGGTATCAAAATTTCGTATTATTAGAAACGCACTTTGATCATGAAGCATGCATTTTGAATTTCAGCCGCCCTATTCTCTCGCTCGTACGAGAGAGAACTTGCGCTGCGCAAACTGCATTATTGAAATCGTTCCGCATCGTGGCGCAATTTCAGCTGTCAGGTTTGATCTGCAATGGTTGGTCATTCTGATAGTAAAGTTTGACAATAAATTTTATACGAGAGTAAAAGCGTTGCATTGCGAGGCGATAGCGGCATATTAACGTTTATTGGGGGTTAAACTTGGCCGTATTCAGCTCTGGCGACCTTTTTGGTCACCGAAATTTGTTTTCAAGCGTTTTTAAGCCAGTTCCTTTTGCTAATACGTTAAAGATTCATCGCTGGTTTTGTAAACATTCACGGCACCTAAAAAGGCTCCCGAACCATCACCAACGTTGCTTTTGTCTCTCTGTTTGTATCTGACTCGAGACAAATGCGGCAACTAAAGCAGACTCCCTTGAGATATTGCTTCCATATTGTTGTTCTGTTGTGCTTCGATAAATCATAGACGACTGAAAGTGTCGGGGCGACGGTTTTTTGTTCTTCGAAATTGCATTTTTCGTTTGTTTTTATGAACACACTCGGCGACTCGTTTGCGACTACATAAAATATGAGGCTGGTGTTTTGAAACTCTCTCGAAAACAAAAAAAGAACACCGTTCTTCTTGCTGGTTGGAAATACTTTGCATTCGTGACTTTTTTAGTTTGATTGCTATTCTGGAAAGTCGCTATATTTTCATAAGTAGTTTACTGACTTGACTTGAGCTGTATTCTAATGCAATGGCAAAACTGCAAATCGCGTTTGCGCATGAGTGTATCGTGATAAACAGCAGTTTGCGCTCATGTGTGGTGCGTTAAAAAATCTAATTACAAATTGCGCATGAATATTTTTGTATGTGGCCGCTTCAATGTGCGCCAACGAAACAATAGCGCCACTGACGCATCAAACGCCTCTTTTCGTTAGTTCCAACTCATTTTCTATTGATGTATCTGCATTTTGAATTGAACATTTCCTGGATGAAACCAAACGGACGACCTTTTTTGTCTCCGTACTAAAGTTGCTTTTGAATTATAATGTGCAATCAATAGTGCGTTTTTGTTTGCTCTTAGCAGCTTTTTGGTGAGTTTGTCCGCGACTTTTAGCACTTTATTTGAATGTGACACAACAAGTGTCTTGTTGACAGAAACGCAACACCGTTTAGAATAGTGCTCTCTCCGGGGGTTCTACTTTCATTCATTTATAATAGACTTTTCAACCCAGTCAATAACCGCACTAAACCAATTCAATATTGTTCCCGTTCGTGTTCTGAAAGAACTGATTTCTGATTTCCAAGAAAGGCAGCTAAAGTAGCGCAAAAAATGCAGACATCACGACGGGTGGTATGTAAGTGAATTTGTATGGTCCCGAGTTTTCTCGTTGAAACTCACAAATCAATGCCATCAATGGCGTTTTTTGGTGCATGCGTAGAACCCGGTGCTATTTCCGTTTTTCTTTTTGGACCGCACACAGAAAATTGGCTTGTTCAACCGAAAATTTTACATGCCACCCCTTATTGCATGCGAGTAAATTGAGTTATTTCTGTCGCTCATGGACTTGGAAGTGGTGAACTTCTTTAATGATTTTTTGTTTGTGTAGCAGTTTTTTGTGCTTTTTTCTTTCACAAATTTGTGTATTTTGGTAAAATTTTCATGTTGTTGCATTTTAAAAGTCATAATTTTAAAAATCAACAAGCAAACTAGTTACATCGGTTGCCTTTTGCGCAAACTCTAAAACAGATGTCCTTGGTCGGGTAGATTTCCAAAAGCAAAAAAACACAAAATATAATCGAAATCACTTCCAATTACGGCGATTTAGTGCACTGCTTTAACGATTCAATGCCCCGCTTTGAACGAATTTATTTGTCATATCTGACATTTATTTGACGAAAAATTTATGACGTTTCGATTCTCATTGCGTTTTGATAAAAAAAGTAATCATGTTAAAATTTTTGACTGGACTACTGGAACTGGAGTCTTTGACGGACTAAAAAGAACGCTGTCGAAACTGTTGGTTCACGAAATTGTTTCACTGTTTCTCATTTGCCTTATCTTGTTTTGCCATCAACAATAAAAATTATTGCTTGATTTTGAAATGTTGTTTTCTGTTTTTGGTTCACACATAAAAGAATGACATTGGATTTTTTGTAAAGCGCACACAAACCCGTTATTTTAGATTATCTACTACAATGCCAAAAGCCATGGCCCATGCCACCTGCATCGTTCCGTTCTTGTTCCGCATCACTTCATTGAAAACATCAATGACCTGACTTTGGACTGCTACATTTAAAATCGATGGAACTCTCATGCTGTTGAATTACCAGTTGTTGTTTGTAAAGCTATCGATGAAAATAAATTGTTGAAACCATGAAAACGACAGGTGAAACGTGCTTGATATCGATCGTTATAACGCAATTCTGGTGGAGCGGTAAGTTTTGTACAATTTTCGGTTTGTAAGTGGCAAATTCAAATGATGATCTGCAGAAATTTGCAAAGTTGAATTCAGGCTTCGGTCGAACTCTAAATTATAAACCATCAGGCGATTGGTTGGTTATCACGCTTACTATGCAGGATAGACTCCACCCCACAGCACAGAAAGCATGCATCACGTGATCACCAACCTATAATTAGCCTATAGTTTAGAGTTCGACTGTGGCTTGTCCCAATACGCACCGCATCTAAAAAAAGTGTTTTGCCACTTTTGAAGTTTAATAACTTTTATTTCTTCCAATTTTCCATTCCAGGCTCCACCAGTGCGCGCGCGCACACCGAATCCTCATTCGACCTCACAACCGCCGACGAGTACGACCCGGACTGGACGTTGTACGGCGATCGGGTGGAGTTGAGTTTCAGCGATCGCAAGGAGAACTACAAGTGTACGCACTGTATGGAGCAGGCCGAGTCGGCGATGCTCGCACGGTTCCAGACGTCCTTGATCACGTTCGACTTGTTGATCGGCGATGACCACTTGAAGCGGTACTGCGAGATCCGTAAGGAGGAGGAGACTTGCAAACGCGACCAGTGTATGATCGTGACGCAGTGGAGTATGGCCGGGTTCCTCTGTACGCCGGAAACGACGCAAAAATTCCATCGTCTCTCCGCCTGCATCAGCGCCAGTAATCCGTTGTCGCGTCGCGTCTGTCATTCGCCGTGCTGGCGGAAGCTGGCGAAGTTTCACTCGATTTCGGCCGAGGCCGCCTCCGAGCATGGACTGCTCGACACGCAGAATTACGCGCGCGAATGTTATTATCAGGTTTGTGTGCGGAAGTGGTTTCATCATCATTGACTTTATGGGCAGAGTTTATTGATTGAATTTATGGCAGATTTTTTGTCTCCCTCGCAGTTTATTATGTGGTAGGTATTATAGTCCGTTGTTCTCGTTGGATCGAGCCTCATCGAGGAGCCGCGCTTTATTAAAAAACGAGCGCTTTATGTGCTTGACGGTATTCTCGACAGACTTCTGCGGAACCTTGCGGAAAAATATTTTTAAATACTTCAGCTTTGTAAATTTAGCATGATTTGAAGTAACAAGTGCATCCCTTATCCGCGTGCGCTACGGTATTTCTTATCAGACGAGTTATTCCCGTTAATTGTGCGTTTCGTTTTCTTCACTCGTTTTCGTTTCTCTCCGTGCAGGACTGCTACCTAACCTGCCAAAAGTTGGTGATGCGGAACAAATGCGCGTCGCGCGCAATCGTGAATGAGACGCATCAGTTTCTGACGGACTTCGTCGGCAATCGAACGCAGACGGAGAACGAGAAGGTGCCGCTGCCGAGCGACTGTCACATTTTGATGCAACTGAACCGCGCGACGGACGTCGACGGACGGAAGGATCGCTTTCATTTCTCCGAACTGAAGGCGAAGGACAGCGCGATGCTGGCTGATTCCGCCAAAAAACCGGCGCTGATCAAGAAGATCGATTTCGATGGTGACAGGGAAGAGAGCGGTTTCACGAATGGCGGGCCGCCGTTCGCGACGAGAACTGACGTGATCAGTTGCACGTTCTCGCGAAGAGTGGTTGTCATTGTGTTTTCACTATTCTTCATGCGAATGAGTTTTTGGTGATGCTGTTTTTTTCTAAAAAATCTGATATGACCAGTCTTCACTTTTGTAATAGTAATGCCAGAATTCGCTAATTTGCATGCCAATCCAAAAAGCATTAAAAATGGAAAAAGTTTTGATGGGTTTGACTTTTTGAAAAAAGGTGCGTGCATGAAATATCACAGCAAAAAAATGGTAATGTTTTTTGTTTTAAATGGGGGATCGAACCTCGGAGTCGGTTCTCTGGATTAAAAAAGATTGTGCGCAAGAAAAAACATGGGCACCTCAAGACCAAATGTCTTGCATGAAAAACCATCCGTTGAAATAGAAGCAACGGATTATTAGCAATTCCAACAAAAACGAAGTGACACAAAATACTGAGCGAAAACCAGCGTACGCTGTCCTTTTTTTTGTTTTCACAGATAAATTACTTGTATGTACCACTCCAACAAAAAAACGGATATTATTATATCACACAACACAACAACTTTGAAGCGCTAACAACGTGAGTTAGTTTTTTTGAACTAATCTGTTAAAAACCGGGTACAGTGATGGACCGCAGGTTGCGTGCGGCCGGCAGGACTTTGAGCCGGTGTAGAACTTGCAGTACGACGGACGTACGACGTTGCACTGCGGAGCCTCCGGTGGACAGCGGACGTTGGTGCACGCGTCAACGGGAACGGTAACGGGAACGTCAACGGCCGGCGTGGCACTGACTATGGGCGGGGCAGCTGTGTGCCGTGAAATGATGAATGGTTGTTGTTGTTGTTGTGTTGAAAGTTTAATTGCAAAAATAATGCTGAAAAGTTTGTTTCAAAGTTTCACATACAGTATATTGCATGTTTGTAACGTGTAACGCTGTGTGAAATGTTCCCAGTAATGAAGAGACACCATGAATATCGATGCACAGCATGACTGTTCTGTCTGAAGTTGTCACTCTTGCAGAATACACAGTTCGCGAGCAAACAACGTTGCGCGAAAACGTATTACATGCGCCACAGATGAACATTTCGCATATGCTCTGTATTCTGCGAGAAAAAAGTGACATGCTTAAACAAACATACTTTACCGGTTGCTGTTTGTACACATGCCGCCGGTTTCATTGGCATTACAAAATGGACGCGGTCCGCATAGTACCGGACGACACAGTGCTGTCCGGGAGGACAGGACAGTTTGCGGCAGTACTTTCCCAACGCTGCAAACGGGATTTAAAAAAAATTAAAATTGAAAACTTTGAACTTGAGCCTAAAAATCACAGTGCAGCGCACCACTGACACTGAAAGACAAGACACACGGTGAAAAGAACCGTGTGTGGAACAAGTTTTGAGGGATTTTCGAATTGTGTTTCGCTGCTGAACATGCGATGAGTCAGAGAAATTTGAAATACAAACGCTTTTTTTCAATTGAGCATGCAAACTTGCAATCGACAAGTTCAGTTGGACAATACCTTTCGGTTCGCAACTTGCTCGCTGGGATGGATCACGGTGCACACAGACCTCTGTGGGATCTTTGCAGCCGTGCGATTCACAGTTTTCCTCTGTAATTTGTTCTCTGTGAATTATGCCGGCAAGGCAAGTCGGTGATGTGGCGTGTATAACATTACAATGTCTTAAAATTATTGTGACAAAAAACGGTAAGCCCAACCTGGAGAGCGGAGATTTAATGGGAATTCGAATTAAACTGTTTGTGCATCACAGACACTAATCGGTGTTTGCTTTTTGCGTGAGGAACTTTTGTCTACTGTATGTTTAACATGCGTTTTGGAAAGAGATGCAAGCAATTATACCGTGAAAAATTCCCTGCTTTTTCCACAAAAGAAAATTCGTGTAAAATAGCTGTAAAACTCCAGTAATACTTGAGGTTGTCAAATCAAGTGGCGACAGGACGGTGGCATTTGCAACTGCAATTGCACTCATCAGCAATGCTGCAGCCAGCAACCAGTGCACTGTCGAAGTTGACATTACGGTTGTGTTTTGATGGTCTTCGTCGTTTCTGGAAACTGAAACAAATATCCTATATAAAGTGCACCTGACACAAAATTTTGGAAAAAAATTGGCATTCACCGAAAATCGGTTTCAAAGCTTTCTAGTCTTTTAATTCAGTCGAAAAAGCGAAGAATGAAAATGAAGAGACCAGCTTTTTTCAGTGTCAGTTTCAACCGCGGTCAATGTGCAGGCGGCGCGGGGTAGTTTTGATTTTTTTATTTGTATTTTTTTAGAAAAGATACCGCCGTATCTGAAAGTGATCTGCCGACAGACGAACCCGTTTGTTCTAATAAACGACCAACCAGGCAGGTGTGTCGCTCTAAAAACAGTTTTCATCGTTTTGAATGATGCCGCTATATGAGATTTTTGAAATTTATTTCCACAAACATTTGAAAATTGTGGAAGACTACAGAACGAAAATACGAGAAGAAAAAGCAGAAAGTCTACTTGCCAGCTTGGAAAACGGTTTATCTTCTGCAGCTACGTGATTTGAGTTTTTTTTGAGGTTTTGAAAATTGTTTTGAATTTTGAAAACGCGATATGTGCACACAATAGAAAAGGGACACTGAGAAGACCATACACAACCAGCCACATCACACAACACTTTCATTTACTATTATCAATTTTTAAAAGATTTTTTTTGCTACAAAATCTTTGAAACTACAATAAAGATTGAAGAATGTCAAGTACAGTATGGCCGAATAAATGAGGCAGTCCATCAAGGCGGGATTAGCCGCAGACTAGGAGTTGTCTTTTTCAAAAAAGCCAACGTAATTCTCAATCATGTGTACAAGGGATAAAGAATGAACAGAACAGCGCGGATAATCCATCAGTTAAAAAAAACGCGTCAAATTTGGCACACAATTCAGTTTCTGAAAGTCTTTTTTCTTTCATTCAAAATTCGCGCGCTCCTTGCACCCTGAAAAAAGCTGCCATGTTTAACCGGCCATACCGTAGTAAAAATTGTCACAAAAAAATCTGCCAAAAACAAAGTCTACACAAAATTCTAGGCAAAAAATCATGAACTCACATTCTGTGGAAAGTGTCTTAAACGGATTTTCAGATGAAAGTACATGCCCCAAAGTCACATGCCCCCCGCCCCCCCCCCCAAAATTTGCATCGATCTATCTATCTAAAAAAATTTCTCCAGCTATCTATATCCCCCCCAACCCCCGATTTGTATACATACTTAAAAGTGATTTTTTTGATTTCTGATCAGTGGTTGCTTGCAATGAGTCGTTGCAGGTTCCTAATCCTAAACCTAATCCTAATCCTAAGCCAAGCCTTTTTTATAAGGTGAAAATGATCAATTTAGTTTTTGCATTTTTTTCTTTCCTGTGTTAAAGGGCAGGGGCCACCGCTACTGCACATGCACCTGTTTTAATAATGATGCATTACGTAACCCCGTATCTCGTGTTTGGATCCACATGCTGCAAAAAGTAGGTCTAAATTGACGTTGGAGGATAATTTTTTTCAGAAAAGTTTTTGCCAATTTTTCTGAAATTGTGAATTGTGATTCGGAAACGTGACTGCTCATGTTGCAAATTGAGCGGAGCGTACTGAACATGCCTTGACAGTTCAGGCAACATAATTTTAGACAAGGAGTTCTTTGCGAGGAAAGGGATCTGCTGCTGTGGACGCGGAGTTTGGGATTGCGATCGACGTTGCTTTAAAAATAAACGAAAAAGAGTAATAAGCTTTTGTTTTGAGTTGTCGGTTTGGTTGCTTTTTAGTTTTTTGATTCAAAAGTTGTATAACAACGATTCGAAATTGAAAAAAACAGTATGGAACGGAACGACGAATCCAATTCAGACAGCTTCACATTTCAATTCAGAAATTTTAAGAAGAAGAAACGGTTTGCAAAAACAATTCAACGACGACGGCGACTGTGTCCACACATGTTCGATGAAACAAAAAACAAGTTGTTGACAAAGCAGTTGATTTTATTCTTTGACAATTCTTTGGCATTGTTTGGTTGGATGGAATGGAAAGGAAGTCAATTCAACCAAGCGACGAGCTCAGCTCAAGCTGCGTTGCAATGCATCCATGGCGATCCAGCCTTCAGTGGACCAAACATGATTTGAATAATGAGCGTCGGATTGAGCAGTGACTTCATGATTGTGGATCCTGCCGATTCGACGCTCGTTTTTTCAATCATAAAAAATTCTTGTTGGAAATCCACGCAAATTGGCAATACTCTGCTCAGCGATTCATACAGCTGATAATTCTGATCTGATTTTGAATTTTATTCAACTCAACTGCTGAGAACCGCACCGAATTCGGATCGACACTCAACAGTTGGGCGCAGGTGAGCTGCATCTCAGAGGACAGTGGCCAGTTTTGTAAAAGTGATGAGTTGACAAGTGAGGAGTGAGGGGAAAATTTTTTGAGGGGAGTAGTTGAGTAGGGATCTACAAAAGCGAGGAGTGAAAAAACTGAGCAGAAACTGAAATGTCACGTGTTTAAAACTCACTCTTCAAAACACTCCTCATTCCTCACTGCTCATTTTAATAAAACCCGTTTCTGAGTAGAGAAAAACTCCTCAAATCCTCCACTCCTGACTTTTATAAAAACAAGCCACAGGCCCGGTCGGAGAATAAGCTTGGCTTGAGGTCTACGGTCAGCCATGTAGTTGTTCCAGGGGAAGAAGGACCGGCGCCAACCCCCAAAATTTTTGAATTTATCTATCCGAGAGAAGATTTTTCGGTTCAGCTATTACCTATCAAAAAAATTTCTCAGCCAGCTATCGACTCGATTTTTAACGATTTTGGAAACGGGGTCGATTGAAATATGAGAAAGAGGGTTTTTTTTCGGTTGAAGTGGTGTCCGGGTCCCCTCGATAGTTGATCATGGTCAGGTGGTCAACCCAGCGGCCAGTTCTATAGAAGTGAACAGTTGAATAGTGAACAGTGAACAGTGAATAAAGGAGAAAAGTGTGGGGATGGAAAAAACGGTTGTTTATAATTTGTGAAAAGAAACCGGTTTCTTTTCACGGTTTTAAAACTGGACTTTTATCTCGAAAATGTTTTTCCAGTTTCAGAAATATTGCTCTGGATTTTATCAAACACACAATTGAGCAAGAAAAGCTGGCTAAAACCTGTTTTTGTCGGTTTTATGAACAATGATCAACGGTGTTCTCGTCACCAACAAGCATCAGAACTCAATAACACAATTAAGTGGTGGATTCGACGACTAAAAATTTGGATTTGTTTCGACGACTAAAAATTCAAATTTTCTGTTGGTAAAAAACCGGTTTTTTTATTTTTGGCGTGAAAAGAAACCGGTTTTTTAACCATATGTTAAAAACTGGTTTCTTTTCATAAAAAACGGTTTCTCTTTTCATAAAAATATGAGCATAAAATTGGGTGTTGCACTCCACAAATCATGTGGAGAACTGATGAATGACAGCGAGACTAAAACCCATGCAGAGACACAAATTTTCACGCCGTCTGCTTTTAATTTTTGTTAGAAAAACATAAATAAACAATACTTTGTCTTTTTTCAGTTTAAATCTGCTGAAAAACGACTTTTCAAAAAATAGTAAATAGTAAAAGTCAAAATAGACTTGTAAAAAAGTTTGAAAAGTCATTTTTTCAGCAGATTTGAACTGAAAACAGCAACAAACAACAACAACAACAAAACTGGAACCAGGCGTTCTTGAGTCCAAAATTTTGAACAGATAAGTTGATCTCTCTTTTTAAATTGCTCAAATCTTTGCAGAATCAAGAATCAACAGAAAAGAAAACTAAAAGAAACATGTTTCTTTGTTTCTGTTCTATTCAACGATTCAAAATTCACTGTTCACAATTCACTCTTCAAAATTTTACTGTGTTCACTTTTCTCCGTTATAGAACACTATTCAACGATTCTGTCCAAAAATTCACTGTTCAAAAGTTCACTATTCAACTGTTCACTTTTATAGAACTGGCCACTGGCCACAGGTCCGGTTGGAGCAGGCACGCAAAGTTCAAGCAGCGGTCGGAACTTTCGATTGTCAATTAATTTTCATTTTATTCACGTTGCTCCTGAAAGTTGGGACTGCTCCGACCGGGCCTGGTTTGATCAGGCCTGCTCCGACTACTGATGAAATTTGACGGGCCTGCTCTGACCGGGCCTGGCCTGCCGAACCGCCCTAGTCTAACGAACGCTAATTAACTCAATGCAACCAATCAGTGCTAATTCTGGGATCAGAATTCGAAATTTTAAATTTCAAAATCTTGACCGCCCCCAAAATTTTCCAGCTATCTGTCTGGAACCCCCTCCTCCCCAACCCCCCAGCTCTGGAACAACTATGCACAACACTGCGAATGAACGAACGAAGGGAGATTGAACGAACTTGAAACAAAAAAGAAAAAAACCTTTGAAGCCAACCACGTCCACGTGCAATGCACACAACCACTGTCGACTCGAGGACTTCAGCACCATGAGCCAATCAAAAACCACCATAGTTCTTGTTTCTTGACGAATTGAATAGTTTATTATTCATTTTCAGCTTCAATTTTCTGATTGGAAAAACAAGTGTCGAATTGGCAGGATCCAAAATTCCAATGTCACTGCTCAATCCAACACTCATTATCCCAACCCAATCATATTTCAATTGCAAATTCAATTCAGATGGTTGATTGATATTATTCGACACAATGTGTTGCGAATGCAGTTCGGGGCCAGTGGTTATTCCAACAAAGGCGTGCGTGACGACGACGAATAATAAACGTGCAAAGCAAAACAATTGAACTTCCATCAAATTGGTGCCGAGTTCTGAGTGAGTAGTGAGGTCGGAAGGGCTGAAATAACCGTCGTCGTCCTTTGTCCCACTATCTATTCACTGTCATGGTGTCTTCGAAGTTTCGAACCGTTTTATTCAATTCTTCAACCAATTCATTCGTGATAAAGAAAGTGGGCCAACGAAAAACTCAAAAATTCTGACCGAATGTGAGCCTGTCATCGACGTTTTGTTTCACTCTGTGTAGATTTCGAACCGAGATTCTAATTTAACTCTCACACAAAAAAAACGAAATCAAAAAAGCTAAAAAAACGTTCTTTTCTTCTTCTTTCCTTCTTTTAAATTTTGTTTAGCATTTGTCCGCTTCCTCGGTAATAATTTACCGTTGGCGGACATTTTGTTTTGCAACATGAATACCAACCATTCGGAAAGTGCAATAAAGAACAAGAACAAGAACAAGAACAAGAATTTTAGCTTTGCCCACATTACTAAACCAAAGCCAAGTTTACAGTCTGTTTTGTTGTTTTGTTCGGTTTCAATGAAGTCGTTGTAGGTTCCTAATCCTGAGCCCAATCCTAATCCTAATGAAGTCGTTGTAGGTTCCTAATCCTAAACCTAATCCTAATCCTAAGTGAAGCCTTTTTAACAAAGTGAAAGTGCCTTGATTGACAGCTTTGTTGAAGGGGTGAAACATTGGGATCAGGGATCAGCTCCAGCTCCGGTTTAGCTTTGTAGTTTTACGAGAATTTTAAGAGTCAAAAAACTCCTTATTTAGTTCAAAACATGCAATTCTCAAACTAGGGTTTGAAAAAAAAATAAAAATCCCAATTTTTTTAAATTAAAAAAATTAAATTTTTTTAGTTAATTAATTTTTTTAAATGCCAGGGAAATTCCGACGGTCGACAAAAATAGGTGCATTCAATATTCAAACCGCGCTGACGCGCTGAGTTCGAATTTTTCGAATTTAAAAAATCGGCATTTTTGTTTTTTAATCACTTTTTTTTTTAATTTCGATTTTTGTTTAACAACCCTATTCGGTCCTTTGACTTCTTTTGCCCTTCAATTTTGTTTTTGAACGTGCCCGTGCTCCGTGCAAAAAAACGAGTTTCATTTAGCGGTTGCGGTATTTGTGTCGACGACAATGTACTCCAATTTCGAGACGACGTCGACGTCGACGCCTGTTTAATTGTGTCGTCGTCGTCCTTCTTGCGTGATTTTGATGCTGTGTGTGAATTGTTTGATCTGTTCAACTGAAAAAGTACCTGAGAAAGAATCGATAAGAAAGTGAAATCACCAACCACAAAACCACATGAAAACAAGGCAAAAAATGTCGAGTAGCGCCGTCGCATCACCTCAGCATCATGCAGCTGGTGTGTTTGCGAATTTATTTATTTTTGTATTTTTTATTTTGAAACGCGTTCGTCCAACAAAAAACGAACATTGAAGTTCACAGCAGTTCCAGTAAATAACACGACAAAATCGGTGTCGAGTTGAGTGAGATCATTAAACAGAGGACTGGAACTATTAAAATTAAATTTAAATTTTAAATTTATTTGTACGCGCGCCGGTTCCGGAACCCGAAAGTACCAAACTCCGGCGGAGAAAAGCAATACTGCCCCGAGCCCAATTTTACTTCGGCTCAGGAGGGAATAGATAGACCATTAGATGTTCATTGGTCACTCTACTTGGTCAAGCAGAGACTTCGGCGCGCGCGCGAACAAATAAAAAAATAAATAAAATAAAATAAAATTAGTAAAACTTCCACACCGTTCAGCATCAGCTATTGCGACTTTTCCGGTCTGTGAAGTGAAGTGAAGTGAAGAGGTGAACAAAACTAAAATTCCGAAGCCTGGACAGAAAGAACGGGCATTTATTATTTATTATCACTATTATTATTATTAATTATTAAAAAACGAGCATTTTTCCAGAAAATAATAATGCAATATCGGTGCGAGGCGAGCGCGAGCGGCACATTCCGACTGCCTCTCAAAATTCTCTCGCGATACAATCCGCACAATTTCCATTCCACACACAGCATCCGCCGGCGCCGGTCCGTCTCCATCGTCGGCTGCGGGAGCGGGCGGCTCGAACGTCGCAGCAGCGGCGGCGGCGGCGACGATGGTCAGCTCGGCGAGCAGCCTCGCGAGCGGCGAGATCGTCTACGGCGGATCGGTCGCCGGATCGGAGGGTGAGTCGCGCGTGATGTCCGAACGGGTGCAACAGTTGGCCGCCACCATTTACCAGGAGTTCGAGTCGATGATTGCAAAGTACGGCGAGGACTCGGTGAAGGTGCGCGTTTTTTTGGTTTTTGTGTTGTTGTTGTGGTGGGTTTTTTTGTTTTGTTTGAAAAACTTGGAAAAATTGTTTTATTGCAATATTTGTCGTGTGACACATGCCATAATGTGTGGGTGGAGTTTTGATGTCACATGCCAATGTGTTGGTCTGTTTGTCGGTGTCTTCATGTTACTTAAGCAACGTGCTGTGAACCACATCGTCGCGGTCTCTTCTATTCCACTAAACTGTCGATTTTCAATTTCTGGATTCTCCAGTGTGCTCGTTGATTGATTGGTGTGGTGATTCTGTCAGTCAAACAATTAGCTAAAACCTGAATTGGTGATGCTCAGACTGATCATCAACAATTCGTTTCAAGTTCAACAGGCCTGAAAACTGCAAAAAAACACAAAATCAAAACCGTCCGTCATTTTTTCCTCTCGCAGCAAATCATGCCGTTGACCGTGAACGTGCTGGAGTCACTGGATTTGTCCTACCTCGAAAAAGAGGAGCACGAAGTGGAGCTGGAGTTGCTGCGTGAGGACAACGAGCAGCTCGTGACACAGTACGAACGAGAGAAATCGCTCAGGAGAGAGGCGGAACAGGTGCGCGTTTTGTTTGTTTGTTTGTTTGTTTGTTTGTTTGTTTGTTTATTTTTTTCTGGCTTATTCTGGTAATAACGTTTGTTTTGTTGTTGTTTTATTGCCACTGAATGGTTGCGAGTTAGATTATGGCAGTTCGATTGATCGTCTCTAGAGAATGTCACTAATCCAGCGTTTCTTTCGTTTTTCTTTTTCTCAATTGTTTGGTTTTCACGAACAAGCTTTTTATGGTGGTTTTTCCCAAGTAATTCTGTCTCTGTTGTTCAAGCAAATTTGCCCTGAAAGTAAATCAAGATTGTTTTTCAGAAAGCCATTGAAGTGGAGGACCATCTTGAAGGCGAACAGAAGGCGCTGCAAGACAAAGTCGAATCGTTGGAATCGATAATGCGAATGCTCGATTTGAAGGGCAAAAACGCTTCTGACCATGGTGAAAAATAGTTGGCATTTATTTGTAATTTCGTCGATTTGTTTTTGCGAAACTCAAATTTTACGCAACTTGCTGATTCGCGGAATTTGTTTTCACACATTGATTAGCTACACATTACAGTGTCTGCAAAACAATGAAGTTTGTGAATTCAATATTAAGAATTTGAATCTGGAGCGCTGATTAGATAAATCAGTCAGCTGACCAATCAGTGAGCTCAATTCAAACGCAGCCAATATGATGTACATGATTCACGAGGTTGTCTGTACATTGAAACTACCTCACCAAAATCGGTTTTGTTATTATTATTATTACCTTTTCGGTTCCTAAATTCTGATTGATTTGATACAAAAACGACACCGCTTCACCAGTCTGCCGCGTTTTTTTGCAGCAAATCGCCTCGAGGAGCGCGAGTCCGAACTGAAACAGGAATACGCCAAGTTGCACGACCGCTACACGGAGCTGTTCAAGACGCACATGGACTACATGGAGCGCACGAAGTTCCTGATGGGCAATGAGAAGTACGACATGATACAGAGCATGAGCGCGTCGGGGCCGAACGACGGCGCCAAGTGCGGGTTTTTCGGGGTTTCTTTGGTTTTTTCGATTATTTTTTGTTTGTTTCGTGTGAGTCTCACGGCACTGATTACAAATACGGTGTCTGAAATTGTGGAAATAAAGGCGAAATGGATGATTCATCGGGTGATTGATTGATTGCCACTGATTGGTTGACTTGGTTAATGACTCACCTTGATTGACTTGACTCCCAAAAACTTCTCAGACATTCTCCTGGCAGTAGTAAGGAGATAAAACCCTTCATTACTGAGACGCAACAGATTGCTCGGTTCTAATCATGAGCAGCGACCGACAACCAATTCAACTTCATTTTCAATTATATTTGGTGAAGCACAGAACATTTGAGTGAAAATGTCAGAATAGCGTGCAATACGCGAATCCATGACTTCAATGAATCCAACACTTTCGCCCTGAGAATAGCGTTCAATACGAGAATCTGGCTTCAACGAATGCAACACTTTTGCCCTGAGAATGGCGTGTCAATACGCGAATCTGGCTTCAACGAATGCAACACTTTCGCCCCATTGCAGACCAACAATGGCGACGAGTCTGGACGGGCCGGCAGCCGCGCGCATGCTTGCCGACGTCAACAATCAACCGAGGCCGTCAACAATGAGTGCTGATCAGAAGGCGCTCGCGCAGCAGATCGCTGGTTGGTGGTGCAATCTGAATGGTTGCGTATGGCGGAAATCATGGGCAAAAGGGATGAGGGAGAATATGACGCGGTGTGCGTGATGCTGGCTGGCAGGCATTGCATTAAGAATGCAGCCGGCAAATTCGCCGGCCTCCGTCCGGCCCGGGCCCGTATCGAAGCCGAGCCGGCCCGGCCCGGGCCCGTCGAAATTGACGGCTTACGGGCCGGCTTGGCCATTTCTGGGTTCTCTGATTTCAGCGGAAATCTCCAAATTATGTTGGTTCATGAAAAGCGAGCTGCGAATACGGTCGAACTCTAAATCATAGGAAATCAGCTGATTGGTTGGCGGTGGTCAAGTGATGCATGGTTTCTGTGTAGGCGTTGCTGTGGGGGGCGGAGTTCGGTTTGCACAGAATGCATGCATACCGTAATCACCGACGAGTCAGCTGATTCCCTATAATTCAGAGTTCAACAGTATCTTCGAGTCCACTTTAAACCATGACATTTTTCCTGGTTTCGATTGCAGAGACTGAAAATTGATTGCAGAATGGTCCGACAGCGACATGGCAGCCGCCTCAGCCGCCGACATCCTGGCGTCGCCCCGCGATCTGCAGCAACAACCATCATCCGATTCGGAAAAGTTGGTTTCTCGCTTTTTTAGAATGTTTTTTTTGTGTTTTTCGTTTCTTTTCATATCCTTTTTTGGTGTTTTTTTGTGTGCGGTCATGGTGGTCTAAAAAGCATGGCAATTTTTGCCTGTCTGTGTTTGAGTGGAGTGGAACCGTTTGACATTCTTGTGATGTGTGTGTGTGTGTGTGTGTGTGTGTGTGTGTGTGTGTGTGTGTGTGTGTGTGTGTGTGTGTGTGTGTGTGTGTGTGTGTGTGTGTGTGTGCGTGTGCGTGTGCGTGTGCGTGTGCGTGTGCGTGTGCGTGTGCGTGTGCGTGTGCGTGTGCGTGTGCGTGTGCGTGTGCGTGTGCGTGTGCGTGTGCGTGTGCGTGTGCGTGTGCGTGTGCGTGTGCGTGTGCGTGTGCGTGTGCGTGTGCGTGTGCGTGTGCGTGTGCGTGTGCGTGTGCGTGTGCGTGTGCGTGTGCGTGTGCGTGTGCGTGTGCGTGTGCGTGTGCGTGTGCGTGTGCGTGTGCGTGTGCGTGTGCGTGTGCGTGTGCGTGTGCGTGTGCGTGTGCGTGTGTGTGCGTGTGCGTGTGCGTGTGCGTGTGCGTGTGCGTGTGCGTGTGCGTGTGCGTGTGCGTGTGCGTGTGCGTGTGCGTGTGCGTGTGCGTGTGCGTGTGCGTGTGCGTGTGCGTGTGCGTGTGCGTGTGCGTGTGCGTGTGCGTGTGCGTGTGCGTGTGCGTGTGCGTGTGTGTGTGTGTGTGTGTGTGTGTGTGTGTGTGTGTGTGTGTGTGTGTGTGTGTGTGTGTGTGTGTGTGTGTGTGACTGTGAGTAATTAAAGATTGAAATGGAGATGGAGTAGCTTGAATGAAACTAAACGTATGTCTCTCCTTATATTATTTTAGGCTGGTGAATGATTCGACAAAAAAGAGATGCGAATTGTAAGATTGGAACAAGCTTGAAAATTGAATCACCGTGTTCCTGAACCTAACAACACCACAAACACACGGTAGCGCAATTATACGTTGCTCCATGAAATCGCATGACAGGATTTTTACTTCATATTTCTTTCTTAACACTAGAAAATACAATTGAAAAACGAAAGAAACGATATATTCCCATTTACAATCTGATATCGTGCCCGCAGTTGTTGGCGTTGTTCAAGAAAAACAGCGATTGCTTGCACTAGAACAAATTCGAAATTGCTCGCTTCTGTCTGTTCGTATTTCTTGCGATCCGTTGAAGATGAGAGATTCTTTTTTTTTCATTCCATTCCAGTAACTTTGCGACGATGCATGGAACGCAAGCAGAGAGGCGTTTTCACGCGTTTAGCGTTTTGTAGCGTTTGGAATTTTTGAAATATATTGCGTTTTTCTGCGTGATATACGCGTCTGGAACAAATAAGCCAGCAGCCATTCAGTAGTGTCACACGACTGCAACAACGACTAGTTGTTGGGCAAGCCAAGCGCAGTTTCAATTTATCGATTACTCTTTAGATTTTTTTTCACGTCGCGGCCAACAACAGCTGCTTTGCTTGTCAAATTACCACCACGAACAAGCCCGAATATGTAAACGTTCTGTTGAAAATGTGGTGGAACAAGGGGGAGGGGGCACAAAAAGAGGACGGGTTCGCAAAATTGATGAACTGATATCGTTCCGATTTTTGCGAGCACTGTCCTGCTGCTGAAATATGCATGCGTGTATTTTGATAGAAGGCAACAGCGTTTTGACAGGCTTGCTGGTCCAGTGACTCATTTCCAATGAAACACGTGCTTCTGTTTGTCGTTTGTGTCAATTGAGGAAAGAACTGAGTTTGTGAATGTCTGGTTACGAGTGGTCTTGCATGGGGGGCGGGGGGGGGGTCGCGGGTTGGAATGGATACGTTGCATTTGTGGCGTTTGACTGGATTATTCAAGCAGACAGCCAATCAGCGCGTTGCTTCCAGATGTTTGTTTGCTTTGTGTTAAAACTTCTGGAGTTATCGTCTTGAAGAAGTACAAACAACCTGTATTACGTTTTATCTTGAAAATGCTTTTCCAAGTGCATTGAGCAAACAACAACAACTAGACTAAAACATTAAGATTTCTGGAGTAGTTTTCCTGAACATTCTTTGACATGAATAATGAATATGAAGTCTAAAGATGGCTTGTGTTGAGTAACGAAGGTTTTTTTGTGTGGAGAGTTGACAACAAAACCTGTCCGAAAGTGAAAATCTGGGACACTGTCTAAACCCGTTCGCTGTTCCTTGGTCTATCTATATTCGTATGTTTGCTGCTGAAAACGGAACACGCGAAAGAATAGGGGATGTGTTATTTCAACACAAGATCTAAGAAAAAAACTTTTAAACAAGCGCCTGGTGTTTTTCTTGAAAAAGAATTAGTTTTCTTCACCACCGTTATTGAATTCCGGAAAATCGTGTTTCAGAAATTCTGATTAAGTGAAAATTGAATTTCAATCTTCAGCCGAAAATTGCCCGAAATCTAATCCACGCAAGAAAGAGAAACCTCCAGATGTAAACAAACGCGAAACTTTTTATTGATTTTTTTCTTAAAGTAAAAAAACACACGATTCAAACTGAAGTTGAACAGCGGGTTCATTTCATAAAACAAAAAAAATTGTGTGTCGTCTTCGTATGTGCGTCGTAAACGTTGTTTTTGGTCGGTCACGTGTGTGTTGTTTACAACCGAACTGGTGCGAAGCTGCTTTTTGATGTGATGCGGTGTGGGATTATGAAATTTTGAAACGTTTTTCGCGAATTTGTTGTTCGTGGTGTAGAAATTCTTTGAACTTAAAAAAAGATTTTTTTTTTTAATTCAGCACTCAGCGCAAGGATGAACTCTCGGGCGACGACTCGCTTGGCGCCGATTTCACAGGTTGGCAGACAGTTTTCCCAAATTTTTGTGTTTTGTCGGGTTGTATTTTTATGTCCGTTCACTAAAATGGAGTGGTCTGTGAGACAAACAAGCAAATTTCGATCTGAAGCATCCAGTTCTATCTTAAATTACCCCGTTCTTTCGTGGTGGAGGGATATTTGGTTTTTGACAATATACCGATTTTCTTGAACGCATGCATGCTTCTCGCGATCATTATTTTTTACTGCGCGCGCGGATAATACACAATTTACAGTTTCACGTTATGGCGTCGTTGTCATTCCGTTGCCGTGTAGAATTTAGAAGCAGACGTTTGGTTGTCGTCCGTGGTTCATGGGGCTCTTTTCACAGTTGTTTTACTAATTTCTTTATTATAATCCAAGCTCTGATGACAACACTCTCTCTCATCTTCTGTCCGTATGCACGAATTTTTGTGAAAAAATGATTTTTTCAAATTAGGAAATTTGGTCGACCCCGCTGAGTTCGCGTCTGCCGGTACGGTCAAAATAAGTGTTTTGCAAGAAAAAAACTGTTTTTTTTTCATTGGTGTTGAGCGGTTTATTAGAACCTTTTATGAGAAAAACAAGAAAGATATGAAGCAATATACCTGAGCGTGCGTGACCGACCGAAATGAAAAACATATAAAAATGTGTGAATGGAAGGGAAGACATAGTTGTTCTAGGGGGAGGCCTGGGGGGGCGGCCCCCCCCAAAAAATTTTCGAATCTATCTCTATCAGACAGGTTTTTTCGGCTCAGCTATTATCTATCTAAAAAAATTTCTCAGCCAGCTATCTATCTGAAAATTTTTGTTTTCGAAGACATAAAATGAGTCAATTTTTGACCAAAATTGACCATTTTTGCTAGTAATTCTTGAAAATTTCGCTAATCTTAGGTAAAATACGCGTTTATACTTGATTTTTAGTGTATTTTTAGCATTATTTTGCTGTTTTTATAGCTTTTTAGCGTTTTAGCTATCTATCTATCAAATTTCAAAATTTTGGCCGCCCCCCCCCAAAGTCACATGGCCCCCCCGCGGCCCCCCCAAAATTTTCCAGCTATCTATCTATCTAGAAAATTTGCTCCAGCTATCTATATCGCCCCCCCCCCCCCCAACCCCTCGGCTCTGGAACAACTATGAGGGAAGAGCAACCAAACTGTTTGTTTGGTGCTTGCGCAGAACCGCAGAATTTCTGTTTTTTATTGAATCATATGAAGTCATTTCGGTTGGACACGTGACACGTTTGAGTGAGCAAAGTTGATTTGTTGGTGTTCAGGTTCTGATCAACTGTGTATCAAGTTTCGCACGCACTTTTCCTTTCCCCTTTCACTGTGCTTTTTTTGTCGCACGTTGCACGCGCATGGAATGTTGTTTGTGGCATTGGTGATTTCTGATTTTTTATTTCCGATGTTTCTCGCGAACTTTTCTTACGTGTATAATTTGTGTTCCCCGTATTTTTTCAGCTTTTCGGTAGTGTTTCTGGCTGATTGTTTCAATTTTGTTCTTGTGCTACCTTCCAGATGATGAGAACGATTCGGAACGAGAGGGCCATTCGTCGAAATCCAATGATTTGGGTTGGTTGTTTTTTCGTTTATGCACTACTTTTCTTTCGGTTTTGTTTTTTCGGCAACAGTTCACCAGAAATATATAATTTAAAATATGAAGCCGTACGGAAATATATGGCATAAGTGCACAGTTCCCTAATTTGTAATGCGATATTGGCGCGAAATGTGGATAAGCGGATTTCGGTTTGCAGTATTTTTTCTTTTTTTGTTGTTTTTGTGTTTTGATTTTTTTGGATGGATCGCACCGGCCATTCTTTTGCACTTTTCACTTTTGCGCTTGTATTTTTGGTGTTTGTGCGCGTTTAATGTTTTCTTGCATGAGCATTATAAGCATAAATTAACGTTGTTGTTAAAGAAATTTGAAGAATTTTTAATAGATAATCGTGTAGAGGACAACGAAATCCCCATATGTTTTTCAGTAAACGACACTTTTCTGGGTGAGTGCCTGAATGGTACCCAGTGCGAATGTTGTGAACAGCAAGCTGATTGGTCGCATTCGAATCTAACGCGCTGATTTGTCGCAGAATTTTTGAATGCAGCCAATCCGCGTGCTTAGTTTCGTGTTTTTGTGTTCAGCTGAACTCATGTGTTTGTGATTTGTGTTGTGTTTGTGTGTTGCAGTGGTAAAAAAGTTCAAATTGACACAAAACATGATTGTCCCTTGATTTTCAGGCATGGGCCGCGAAGTTGAAAATCTCATCAAAGAGAACACGGAGCTCATGGAGACGAAAAATGCCCTGAATGTTGTAAAAAACGATTTGATCGCACAAGTTGATCAACTGAGCAGGTTTGGAGTTCATTGGTTTTCAAAATTCTTTTTTTTTGTGCACAGTGATTTGCTGCATTTTTTTGGTAGTGCTGAACGCTGATTGGCTACAACTTTGCTAGTTCTGGGTCCTTTTCCGACAGCAGAGAGTGTACTCGGTTTTATGACACAGTAATGTTGCACAGTCGCACACAAATACACAGGCACCACAGATATAGTTACAGTATGACAGACAGTGGCACTTAGCCCGAGCGTGTGAGTGCCTGTGGGTTTGCTTGGGGCTGTGTGCGCAACATTATACTGTGTGCTTAACCGTGTGTTTTTACTGCCTTCAAAATGTGCCTTCACCAATCGGCAAATCAACCAATCAACTTCAATCGGTTTCATTTCCTGTTGCAGTGAACAAGAAATTTTGCGCGAGGAAATCCGAAGCATCGAGATGGTGCGCACCAAATTGAACGAACGCATACAGGAGCTCGAGAATGAACTGAAGGAGACACGAGAGAAATTGGATGAAGCAGAACGGGCCAGAGACGAGGTGCGACATAAATTAGCCATTCCAGAGCATCTTTCTTGTCTTTTTTTGAATGGACTGGCTGATTTTCAAAAAAGGATGTCATAAAGCACTCATCCCTTCTTTTTGAAAACCATTCCAAAAGACCTGCAGTCAGAACCGAGCTGCAGCATTGCGCGCATGGTGATGTAAACAGTTTCTCGCATAACGTGGTGAATTCAAAATTAGTAAAGTGATCCGAGTCGCCTAAACAGGGCCGGGTCACTTAGGCTATTTTGAATTGCTACATAAACATTGAAACCCGTCTTCTTTCAACTCTGCAAATGCACTGAGTCGCAGAACCAGAACAACACTGATAAAAACTGATACTTTCGACGACAAAAGATGAATTCTTCCAGGAGGACGTGCCAATGGCGCAACGCAAACGTTTCACCCGCGTGGAAATGGCGCGTGTACTAATGGAACGTAATCAATACAAGGAGTCACTGATGGAGCTGCAGGAGTCGGTGCGGTACACGGAGATGGTGCGCGCCTCGAAGATGGCGGCCGATGCGCAACGAAAGACCGGCAAGAACAGCGGCGGCATTTGGGATTTGTGAGTTTTGTGCGGTTCGCTTGGAGAACTGATGAAACGTGAATCAGCCGGAAAATGAAGGAAGCAAAAACGATGAATTTCTCATCAATCATCGAGTTCATATTTTGGGAATTTACCGCGCTGATTGATTGGTTTGTTGATGGAGCGAATTGGTAAAACTCTAGTAGCCGTTGTGATAGTCCGGAAACTGTATCAACTGGCTAGATTTAAATTTTATTATACAATGTAGTTAGCTCAAAATAAAACTAATAATAGATGGTTGATTACGTGATAATTGGAATTGCAAACGTATTCATGGCTATACTAATCCAGTGTTTTGGGTTTCTCGAGTAAGCGTCGTGACGACTACCAATGCCCTGTAATGGAAACATTTATTTTATCCAGGGTAGTCCAAAAGAATGTGGTGGATGTTCAGTTTATATATAGGGGAGATCAAAATAATGAGGACATTCAATTCATACAGGGTAAACCAAAAGAATCAACTGGTTCTAAGCTTATTTTTACTCGTACAAGGTGGTCGAAAAAACGAGGACATTTGATTCATACATGGTAGTTCAAACAAAATTTTATTTTTACGTGGTAGTCTAAAGGAATGGGGACGTTCATTTACACAGGGCTGTCCAATAGTCCAAAAACTCATGCCGTTGTAGTCTGTAAGGATGCGGGCGCTGAATTCGCCCGACGCAGAAAATAGGTGATCGTTTTATGTAGACCTGTCGACACAAGAGTTGCTACCAGTGGTTTATTTTGAGTTAGTTCATTGGATTAGATTGACAAATCAATTTTCAACATGACAATATCAGTATCGAGTCTCGCTAATAAGTGAAGTCGACTTTGAAAACATGGTGATGATAGTGAGAAGTATTGGGAATTAGCTGTATTAGTCGTAAATTGGGAGGTACAGTGAAAGTAAAACACATTCAAAGAACGTTAAGCATTAGTTGGTTATTTTGATTAAGTTATTTTCATCACAATAGTTGTTATAGGGTCAGAAAAAGCGGTTTGGTATTATGGAAATTAGTTCAAGCTAAAAAGGGTTGGTAAACTTTCTAATCAGAAAACTGGGTGGACGAGTGGCGCGAGGAGCGACGCGAAAACGATGACCATCGTTGACAGACGATGGATATCCGCGGCAGTGTCTTCTTGCGCTGGCGCTGGCTCCCATTTAACCGTCTTGTCGCTGGGTTGATTGGTCGCGGTCACTTCAGTTTCGTCTCCAACGTCGATTCTTCTGTAATCAAAGGATTACCACGGTGAACGGTTCCGTAGAACATAAGCATCCTTGAATCATCAAAGACGGAAATGGTTCGAAATGCTGACTTGTGCTGGTTGCCGCTTTCGGGTTTGTTGGTCGCGCTCAGTTCATCCTTCTTGCCTCCAACGTCGATTTTACTGTAAGTAAAGGACTACGTCGAACAGTTGTCATCCTACATTGAAGTTGTCTGAAAAGCTGAGTCGAGCTTGATTCCGCTTTTGGATTTGTCGGACACAGTCAACTCATTTAGGCCGCCAACCTCAACTGTTCTCTAATTTTGGAATTATTTTGAATATTTGTGGTCCAACAGACCGAAGTGGCTTAAAGACTAACTTGGACGTTATTCGGGTTGCGTTCTCGGGCTTGTTAGTTACAGTGTACTTATTCAGGCCCCAAACGTAGGTAACACTGTAATTTTTGGTATTCTTGTGAATCTTTGTGCTCTTACTTTACTTCGAAATGGCTGAAAAACTGACTTGAGCTTTCCCGTGACAATGTTACTGAGTTTGTGGGTGACGTAGGTGACCCTGTAATTTTTGGGATTATTGTGAATATTTGTGCTCCTACGCCGAAATGGCTAAAAAAACCGACTTGAACTTGTTTGTGACAATTTTACTGGGTTTGTGAGTGACAGTCGGTATCGTGCCTCCAACGCCGATTGGTCTGTAATACCGGGATTCCTTTGAACATATTTGCGGTCCTGCTGCACCGAAGTTAATTGGTCCGGTGAAAAAAACTGACCGCAACTGACTCGTGTCGACTGTTTGTGTCCAGCAGTTCTGCAGCGTTTCACTGCACAAGTCGCCGTCGCAACAGCACGCCCGATACTCGCAGGACTTCGTGAAAAACGACGACGCTCCGCGATGATCGTTGCGAAGTTTCGTTTCGGCGATCTTTACCGCGTTTTCGAATTCCATCTTCCAATGCTGTTGATGCGCGAGGCAGTAGCCGATCGGCTGGCAGCCCGTTTTATTGATCATCATCGTCATGTCGTGTATCTTGTCTCCTTGTTGGACTTCGAAAACAAATGTGGCCGCGAACTAAAAACAGCGGTGATTTGCCGTCTTTGTCGTTATAAAATGCACAACAAGTTTTGTTTCCAAGTGAGTGCTGGTGGGTAAACGAACCGTTCCACATCGTGAGTTAGCCTTGCACGCCGTTGTCGTCGGCTGTTTCGAGCTGTACTCGTCCGTTCGACCGTCGAATTTCACCTTCTGACGATCGTGGCACGTCAGCTGCTTGCGCTCCTTGTTCGTCGCATAGGCATACGTCCAGCAACTCTCGTACACTCTCTTGCATGCGGCGCCCCCGTCGCAGCAGCACATCCGCGATTTGTACTGCCGACCGAACTGTCCGTCCACTTGACTTCGCCGCCCGATTTTCGACTGAACCTCCGCTCGCGCACGTTCTCGGTCCGGTTGTACCAATTTGGCGCTTTCCCCGTTTATGCAGTTCAACTCTGACCCGCGCTGGCAGCTCGTCGCATTCAGGTAAAGTCTGAGGTCCCAATACTTGCCGTTGTCTGTCTTCACAACGACGTCTTCGACGGCGACGTGCTAAAACAGTGCCGTTGGTTTGATTGTTGTTGTTATGTCATACAATGTAGCATCGAATAATGTTATTGTTGCACTGGTAAAGTCATGGTTTGAAGACAGTGCACTGTTTTACTGAAAACAGTAATATTCCACATGCTTTGCTGTGCTGCGCACACATGCCCTTTTGCAGCAGCGCCTCTGTGTGTTTGTTTGTGACTATACTGTGCTATAACCGAGTGCTATGTTTTCAGAAAAAAGTGTCATCAGTAACTTCAAAAAAACAGCTACAGTCTAACTCAATAACATATATAACTAGCTGATTGGTTGGCGGTCACGTAAGGCATGCATTCAATGCAAATCAAACTCCGGCGAACTCAGCAATTCATGCACAGAATGCATGCATCAATCAATCAGCTAGTTGGATATGTTATTGAGTTGGACTGTAAGCTGTATGTGTGCGGGCCGCACACTAACCGTAAAACAGTGGTGTCCTGATGGACACGTGGTCAACGTCATTGGTGTCACCACGGTCTCGTGTTTACCGTCGTAGAAGTACTCGATTTCTCGACCGCTGTTACATTGAACACTGTATCCAGTACCGCCATAGTTCACGGCGCGCTGAACTCTGTTGCGCTTGACCAAACCGAACATGTGCTCGTTCGTGCTGCTTGCGCCCGAATTCGCGGTCACTGCTGCTACTGTGCTTCTGTTGATGGAAGTCGTCTTCGAGAATTGACTTGCGTCAATGCTCAGCGTGAGCAGCAACGAAATGATGGCTAATGTTTTTGGGTGACTGGTCGTGAGCATCATGATGACAATCACGTGTTGGTTGCTGGTAGAATCGTCAATTCGGGGTTGTCTTTGAATTGTGATGGCTGCTCAGCAGTAGGAGACTGGTTGTTTGAAAAAAAATGAGAGCGTTGATTAAAATTGACAATGACTTTTTTTACGTTAATTCAGTCTTTTATTGGGTGAGATTTTCTTGTAACAGTGCTGTCGCGTGCCGTTGCATTTCAGCAGCTGCTTAATCGCTAATTACGCTGAACTCGTCTGATGTAGATCTGCCAGCACATCGCGCAAAATTGGTGCTGGGAAGAATGATTTACGGTTCAGGTAAATTGTTAAACCTCGATTTAGCTGCACCGGCACAAAAACGTGAAATGGATTTGGACAACACGGACAACACAAAAAAGTTGGCAATAAGGTGTCTGGTTGGATTAGTGTTTTTGATTTTTTTCTGTAATTGCCACTCAAGTACTGGTTGTTACTTAAGTGGTTCGAGAGGAGCACATCACTGATGAGGCGACCCCTGTTTTGCATCTGATGTCGGCAAGGTCAATATGCAGAAAACCATCACACACGTTGGTTGATTTTATCAAATCGCCCGTCTTTCGTGACAATAGTGGTACATCTAATGTCGTTAGTTGTTAGTGACAACAATTGTGAGTGTCATAAATTGTAATTAGTTGTAAGTCGAGCTGCACAATGGGAATTGTTTTAAATTTTGACAATGTGAGCTGAGTTTAGAGGCAGAACGAGTGAGTTGAAGTTAGAGGTAAAATGAAAATAACAATTTGAGAATTTTGATCACACGCCCACACACGATAATTGCACAAGATCAGGTTTAGTGAATTCGTTGAACGTGAAAGCGAACTAGACATATCTTAGATTTCAAAAACTGTTGATCAATAGCGCGAGCACCGACACAAAAACGACGACCTCTGTTGGCAGACAGTGGACATTTGCAGCCGTTTTTTCAGCCGATGGCACAGAATCGCGATTTATTGCCTTCGTGCTACCGGGTTTGCGGGTCACGGTCACTTCATTTTTTTCTCCGACGATGATAGTCTGTCTGTAATCAAAGGATTATGTTCAAAATTTGTTAGGCTAACCAAATTTGTCCTAAAAAGTTACTCGAACCTGTTTCCGTTCTTGGGTTTGTGGGTCACAATCAAGTCATTCAGGCCGCCAACGTCGACTGTTCTGTAATTTGTGAATATTTGTAACCCCAACACACCGAAATGGTCCAAAAACTAACTTGGACGTTTTTCGGGTTTGTTAGTTGCAGTGAACTCATTTAAGCTCCCAACGTAGGTGACACTGTAAGTTTTGGGTTGTTGTGAATATTTGTGCTCCTACACCGAAATAGTTCAGAAAACTGACTTGAACTGCTTTGTAACAATGTTACTGAGTTTGTTAATTGTTCTGTACGTTGACGTACTGAATGAGTCGATTGTTCTGTAATTACGGAATTACGTTGAACGTTTGTAGGCCTACACCAAGACAGAAGTTGTCTATTAAGCTAACTAACCCGATCCGGCCTATGTCCGTGTTTGACTCCCAGCAACCCCGGTGCGTTGTGCACAAGTCCTCGTGCTGGCAGCAGCACTTCCGTGCATACCTGTGCGTCTTAATAAAAAACGCTGCTCCCGGATGATTTTTTGCGATCTTCGATTTGGCGATCTTCTGCGCGTTTTCGCGTTCCGAGTTCCAATAATTCTCATTTGGATTCTCGTCGCAGTATGCGATCGGTTGGCAGCTCGTTTTATTGGTGGTCATTGTCATGTCGTGTATGTCGTCGCCCTTTTGAATTTCGAGAACATAGGAAGCGATGAACTGAAAACAAATTTTCGCACTAAATGTCGCTGTTATAAAAAGCGTTAATGGCATAACGGTTTGCGGTTAGTGGTGTGTACACGAACCGTTCCACAGGTGTCATCAGCTTGGCATTTGGTTGTCGTGTGCGGTTTAGAGCTGTCGTCGTCCCTCCGTCCGTCGAATCTGATCTCTTGGCGATCATGGCACGTAAGCTGTTGTACAAGTGGACTCGGCGTGTTTTCGGACCAACAGTACGAGCCCACCTTACACGGACCAATTGTGCAGCAACACAGACGCGTGGGACCCCAACCGGCTGGCGTAAACGTCAACTGTCCGACAGTTTGACGTTGTTGGATTTTCGACTGGACCATTTCTCTTGCAGTTTTCACCTCCGATTTTATGAGGTCGTCCTTTGTCTGCTGGTCGCAGCGTATCGCCGACTGACAGGTCGTTTTATTCAGGGCTATTCGAAGGATGCGTATGTTGTCGCCTGAACGCATTCTGACTTTCTGACCAACGACCAGCTGAAAATAATGGGTGTAGGCTTCTTTTTGCACGGCTGGCATGCTTTATGATAATAACACTGGCGACTAGCAGACTTTTACCGATTAGAGTGTAAAGCAAACATCTGCTAACGTGTATTTTTACGGCTTTTTACGCTTCCTAAACCTAAGACTGAGCCTAAATTCATCCGTTAGCCCAATCCTAAGTTAAATGATGTTCCTAAGCTTAAGCCAAGTCTTTTCATAATAGAAAAATGGGTGCGTTTGGCGTGTCGTGTGCAAGAGGCGCGCGATTAAATCATGAGCATGAGTATGCCGCTGTCGGTGGAGGTGGTTATCATAATGAAGCTTTGCGCTATCCGGTTTTGTTTGCACCGAGTATTGGTTATGCTGCTTGTTTCAATAACGTGAAAGAAATTACGGTGTGTTGTACACTAACCGTTAAACAGTTCTGGTCTTCCCGGCACTGGGTCAGCGTCATCGGTGTCAACATCAAGTTCTCATGTCGACTGTCGTAGTAGTACTTGATTTCGTGACGGCTGTAGCAACGAGTGACGCTCTCCATTGCGATGCCGCCATATTTGCTTTTGGTCCTCACCATTGGTTTTCGCTCGACCCAACCCAACTCCATCGTGCTGTTTTCGGGGAATGGAATGAAATTCGCGGTCACTGCTGTTGTGCTGCCGGTGATCGAAGACGTCATGTTGGATTGAATTGCGTCAATGTTTACTGTGAGCAGCAACAGAACAATGGTCGACGTTTTTGTGCGACTGGTCGCGGGCATCATGATGACACGTTGGATGCTGGTAGAATAGTTAAATCGGTGTTGTTATGAATGCGATGCAGATTACTTGTTAAAGACTGCAGATTACTTGTTGTTCAATAAAACTGGAAGTGAATTTAGTTCCGTTATAATTCAGGCTTTTTATTTGATTCGACTTTTTCGTGGGGTGCATTGCGATTGCGAGGCGTTTACAGCTCAGGTGTATGATATTCTATTTGGTCTAAATTGCAAGAACCTTAAGAATATTAAAAGAAACTTAAGTAATTGCCAATCTGCTGCTGCTGTTTGAAAAGCTGTTTTAACCAATGACTTTTGTATTCAGACATTTGATTGAAAAAAACATGTACTAAATGTTGCTTGTGGCGTTGAATTTTAATCATATTAGTTTTTTTCTGAAAACTTGTATATCAGTCAGTGCTCAGTATACAGGCAATCCGAAAGTTGGCAGTGCTCGTCAGGCCTGCAAACACACACGTTGGTTGAATTTATCAAATCGCCTGTCTAGGGATGGATCCGGCAAATTTGCCGGAATCCGGGCCGGATCCGGCAAAAGCCCATTCCGGCCGGGCCGGATCCGGCAAAAATTGCCGGAATCCGGACCGGAATGGCCTTTTTATGTCTAAAAAACATCTACGCACATTTCGTCGCTTCTTCATCACATTTTCAGCATAAAACAGCACAGACACAGAAACAAAGTCAGCAAGACACAGCACGTGATCCAACCAAAAATTACAACAACAACAATTGACAAAATTCACATCGCAAGGGATAATCAAGTGCTGGCAACACTCCATTCAGAAACATGACCTTCTGAGTTGACAGACGAGATCGGCTGTACACAAACACCTGCCTGGCTTCAGAGAACATTCGTTGCTTGCCACGCTTGTTGGTAGCGGTGCCAGGTATCTGCGCGCGATTGTCGATAGTTTGGGGTATTTAGACGAGTTCAGCCGCCAAAAGTCTAGCATTAGATCACTTTTGTCCGGTTCGTCGATAAAATCATCCGACTCGTACTTATTCATTTCGCCGCGCAGTTCGTCTTCGAGACTGGATTCGCCTGACGGGTTGCGCGGTCGCGCAGCATGAAACTCGATGCCTCCGTAGAGACCAGTCGATTTCTTTTTTTGGTTCGGGCTCGCGTTCACTTTCGTCATCGTCGTTGTTCGCGATCTTGGATGTATCGTCGCAGTTTGTGGGCGTCTCAAGATTTTCTTTGCAATGTGAAGTAGTTCACAACGAATTGCGCCTTCATTTTCGAAGACGACTGCAGTATTCTTGAATCGCGGATCAACGTACGTGGCCATGATGTTGGATTCGTTGTGGAAAAGCGCACGGAAGCGTGTGTCGATGCTGGTCAGCAGCGTTTCTTTCGTCGTACCAGTGTTACTCGCATCGACTTGTTCGATGCGCTGCTTCAGTGCGCAAACGGCGGGCACCCACCATTGAAATGGATTCATCGTCTCGTGGATTCGTCGTTGGGGGGGGGGGGGGGTTTATCGAGTTTTAGGGGATCACGGCACCCCCGCACACTCACGGTAACACACGTCGTCAAAATCGCTGGTGTTCTGGGGCTTACAAAAAAGCAACTGTTTGACAGCTAACTGAATATGACCAACGAAGATGGCTGATTTCAAAAAAAACCTGCTATTGTTCATCAACAACGTCGGCCAAAAGCTGGCAGCCACGTTTTTTAAAGTGGACGATGCTGCACATAAGTTTACCACTCAAGACAAAAGCAGTGAACCATTTACCATTGTACAGAAACTAAAGAAACGCTCACTGATCACATGTCAAATGCACAACAACAAAACCAACAAAGCACCGAAACAAATTTGTCAAACCATTGAACAGCTCTGAAACAGAGGAATCAACTGGTTAATTCGCGGGTCTCGGCCATTCCGGCCGGATCCGGCCGGATCCGGCAAAATTGCGCCGGAATCCGGACCGGATCCGGATCCAATTTTAGGCGCCGGAATCCGGAATCCGGAATCCGGACCGGAACCGGCTCCATCCCTACGCCTGTCCTTCGTGACAATAGTGGTACATACAATGTCGTTAGTTGTTAGTGACAACAATGGTGAGTGTCATAAGTTGTAATTAGTTGTAAGTCGAGCTGTATAATGGGATGTGTTTCAAATTTTGACAATCTGAGTTGAATTTAGAGGCAGAACAAGTGAGCTGAAGTTAGAGGTAAAATGAAAATAACATACTTTTTTGAGAATTTTGATCACAGGCCCACGGTTAAAAATTTTTAAACAATAATTGCGCAAGATCAGGTATGGTGAATTTGTTGAATTCAAATGCGAACTAGAAATAGAGTTCAATTCGAAACTGTTGATCAATAGCACGAGCACCGACACAAAAACGACTACGTCTGTTGGCAGACAGTGGACATGTGCAGCCGTATTTTCAGCAAATGGCAATGAATCGCGATTACTTGCTTTCGTGCTGCCGGGTTTGCGGGTCACAGTCTGTAATCAAAGGATTATGTGCAAAATTTGTCAGGCTAAACAGATTTGTCCTAAAATTTGTTTGAACCTAATTCCGTTCTTAGGTTTATGTGTCACAGTCAACTCATTCAGGCCGCCAACGTTGACTGTTCTGTAATTTTGGACTGCTTTTTGATTATTTGTGACCCCAACACACCGAAATAGTCCAAAAACTAACTTAAACGTTTTTCGGTTTGTGTTGTCGGGTTGGTTAGTTGCAGTGAACTTGTTTAGGCTCGCAACGTAGGTGACACTGTAAGTTTTGGGTTGTTGTGAATATTTGTTCTCCTACACCGAAATAGTTCAGAAAACTGACTTGAACTGCTTTGTAACAATGTTACTGAGTTTGTACACTAAGAAAGAAGTTGTCCGTTGAACTAAATAACCCAACCTGGCCTGTGTTCGTGTTGCAGGGCCAGCACCACGGCTGCATGAACCACGAATCGTTTTGGTGGCAGCAGCACATCCGTGAAAACTTGATTAACTTAACATGTAACGCTGCTCCTGGATGAGTTTTCGCGATCTTAGATTCGGCGATCTTCTGCCCGTTTTCCAGTTCCCAGTTTGCATTCCAATCATTTAGTTTCTCGGCGCAGTATGCGATCGGTTTGCAGCTCGTTATATTGGCGGTCATCGTCTTGTCGTGTATGTCGTCGCCTTTTTGAATTTCGAGATCATAGGAAGCGATGAACTGAGAACAAATTTTCGCAGTGAATGTCGCGGTTATAAAAACGTTAATGGCATAACGGTTTGCGGTCAGCGGTGTGTACACGAACCGTTCCACAGGACTGGTCAGCTTTGCATTTGATTGTCGTTTGCGGTTTAGAGCTGTCGTCGTCCCTCCGTCCGTCGAATCTGATCTCTTGGCGAGCATGGCACGTAAGCTGTTGTACGGTGATCGAAGTCGTCCTGTTGGATTGACTTGCGTCAATGTTTACTGCGAGCAGTAGCAGAACAATGGTCGACATTTTTCGCTGACTGGTCATCATGATGACACGGTTGGATGCTGGTAGAATTGTCAAATCGGTGTTGTTTTGAATGCGATGCAGATCACCTGTTGTTCAATAAAACTGGAAGTGAATTTAGTTCCGTTATAATTCAGGCTTTTTATTTGATTCGATTTTTTCGTAATGTGCATTGCGATTGCGTGGCGCTTACAGCTCACGTGTGTGATATTCTGTTTGGTTTAATTGCAAAAAGAAACTAAGTAATTGCCAATCTGCTGCTGCTGTTTGAAGAGCTGTTTTAACCAATGACTTTTGTATTCAGACATTTGATTGAAAAAAACCATGTAATAAATGTTGCACGTGGCGTTGAATTTTAATAATATTAGTTTTTTTGTCTGAAAACTTGTATATCAGTCAGTATACAGGCAATCCGAAAGTTGGCAGTGCTCGTCAGGCCTGCAAACACACACGTTGGTTGAATTTATCAAATCGCCTGTCCTTCGTGACAATAGTGGTACATACAATGTTTGTGTACAACAATTGTGAGTGTCATAAGTTGTAATTAGTTGTAAGTCGAGCTGTACAATGGGATGTGTTTCAAATTTTGACAATCTGAGTTGAATTTAGAGGCAGAACAAGTGAGCTGAAGTTAGAGGTAAAATGAAAATAACATACTTTTTGAGAATTTTGATCACAGGCCCACGGTTAAAAATTTTTAAACAATAATTGCGCAAGATCAGGTATGGTGAATTTGTTGAATTCAAATGCGAACTAGAAATAGATTACAATTAGAAACTGTTGATCAATAGTGCGAGCACCGACACAAAAACGACTACGTCTGTTGGCAGACAGTGGACATGTGCAGTCGTATTTTCAGCCAATGGCAATGAATCGCGATTACTTGTTTTCGTGCTACCGGGTTTGCGGGTCACAGTCTGTAATCAATGGATTATGTGCAAAATTTGTCAGGCGAACCAAATTTGTCCTAAAATTTACTTGAACCTGTTTCCGTTCTTGGGTCACAGTCCTAGGGGTGGTAAAAACGGTTTTTTTCAAATCCATGTATATAAAACGTTTTTTATACCGCGTCCGGTTCTTTATACCCGGTTTTTTTACCGACCCAGTATCTGAAGAATCCTGTGATTGCGACAATTTCTGGTACTCTGATTTTACGCAAACCGCTGAATAATGAGTAAAAGACCACAATTCTAGCCAGAAACTGTATGTGTTTCAATGGAAACGTATTCCAATCTTGATTTTATTTAAATCGGTGGCGCTTAGAGAGAATGCAGCATCAGAAAAATTATCAGATGCGAGTTTCAAACAAAAAAAACTAACGCAAGACAGATTGACATGTGCAACAGCAAGGAATGTGACACATGCAAATTAATTGAACTGACACGATCGAGAGATATGTAACTGCACAACAATTCACCGCGTTTCTAAACACAAAAGATCACCGAAAGACAAAAAGAATCACGAACCCGCACAGACGAAAAAAGTGAACCAAGAACAAAATTGAAAGAGCAAAAAAATCTGGAATTCGTGTGCACTTGTTATTGCCGCTTCCAACGAGATGCTGACGCATACGCATGACATTTTCAGCGTACACTGTCGCCTCTGCCGGATTTCTTTCCGGCGCTGTGCAGAATGTGCACGCAAAAAAATCACCCTTCTTTCCAAGCGGCGCGGCGACTTTACGAAAATGTTCTCGAATGATTAGATTCTTTGATCGCGGCATTTCTCGTTTATTGATGAAAATTTAACCGAATTCTGAAAAATAACCAAATCTTAGCTGTATTAGTTTCTTCACTTTGTCAACAAAAGAACGAGCATGAAAAGCTAAAGCGGGAGGCTTAAAGCGGAAAAAGCGTGAAGCTGGTAAACTACGAAACACAACATTGCCATGTAGACCAGACTTGAACAGATAAACAAAGAACAAAGCTGGAAAATAAAGCGAACGCCGACCAGAGCCAGCCCATTGGCGGTCGACCGAGACGGGACATGGAAGGAGAGGCACGGGTCTCAGGGTGCTTTATACCAAGAGCGTGAATTGTGTTCTCCAGAACATCAAGTTATAAAGTGGCAAAAATGAAAATTGAAATGGATGTGCGGAATACAGTGCATTTTGAGTGATTTCAAAAATTCAAATTTGGGTCCTTCGGCGGTATAAAAAACCGAAAAAAAACCAAAATTTACGCGGTAAAATATCGGTAAGATATTTTGGCCCTTTTTTGGCGCTGGTTTAAAAAACCGTTTCTTATACCGTTTTTTATACCGAAAAAAAACGTTTTTTATACCGACCACCCCTACAGTCAACTCATGCAGGCCGCCAACGTTGACTGTTCCGTAATGTTGGACTACTTTTTGAATATTTGTGATCCCAACTCACCGAAATGGTCCAATAACTAAGTTAAACGTTTTTCGGTTGGTTTTCGGGTTGGTTAGTTGCAGTGAACTTGTTTAGGCTTCCAACGTAGGTGACACTGTAAGTTTTCGGTTGTTATGAATATTTGTTCTCCTACACCGAAATAGTTCAGAAAACTGACTTGAACTGCTTTGTAACATTGTTACTGAGTTTGTACACCAAGACAGAAGTTGTCCGTTGAACTAAATAACCCAACCTGGCCTGTGTTCGTGTTGGGGGGCCAGCACATCGGGTGCTTGAGGCACGAACCGTTTTGGTGGCAGCAGCACATCCGTGAAAACCTGGTTATCTTAACATTAAACGCTACTCCTGGATGAGTTTTCGCGATCTTAGATTCGGCGATCTTCTGCCCGTTTTCCAGTTCCGAGTTTGGATTCCAATCTTTCTCATTTGGTTTCTCGGCGCAGTATGCGATCGGTTTGCAGCTCGTTATATTGGTGGTCATCGTCATGTCGTGTATGTCGTCGCCTTTTTGAATTTCGAGATCATAGGAAGCGATGAACTGAGAACAAATTTTCGCAGTGAACATCGCGGTTATAGCAGATAAAAACGTTAAATGGCATAACGGTTTGCGGTCAGCGGTGTGTACACACGAACCGTTCCACAAGTCTGATCAGCTTTGCATTTGATTGCCGTTTGCGGTTTAGAGCTGTCGTCGTCCCTCCGTCCGTCGAATCTGATCTCTTGGCGAGCATGGCACGTAAGCTGTTGTACGGTGTTCGAAGTCGTCCTGTTGGATTGACTTGCGTCAATGTTTACTGCGAGCAGCAGCAGAACAATGGTCGACATTTTTGGCTGACTGGTCATCATGATGACATGCTGGTAGAATTGTCAAATCGGTGTTGTTTTGAATGCGATGCAGATTACTTGCTGTTCGATAAAACTGCAAGTGAATTTAGTTCCGTCATAGTTCAGGCCTCTTATGTGATTCGACTTTTTCGTGTTGATACTGTAATTTTTATTATTTTTTTGATACTGTAATTTTTTCAAGTTTTAACAATCAATCGGATCAAAAAGCACCGTTTTTTCTCCGTTTTTCAGCTTCTCCGGCCTGTTCGCCGGCCCGGAGACGGGCGTCAAGCCGTCGGGCGCCGTGCGCTATCGATCATCGAAGACGCATCCCGACAGCGATCCAATCAAACGACGCAACAATAAGGCGGCAAAAAAGAAAACCATTGACTTTCTCGACAATGAGCAGTTCGGTTCTGGCCGGTTTTGGTGTTGTTTCAGTCTCGGAGAATAAGGCTTCTGTTGAAAAACATTGGCATTCATGAAGTGGTATTTAGTGACCAAAGCCACGTGTTAACATAGCTACGCGTCACTGAATGCTACAAAGTGGTTCATGAATGCTCTTTATCCAATGTGCCAGTAAATAGCAAAAATGCGTGTGGTTCAAGTCTGAAGACCGTGCAGGCTTCTTTTGCATGTGACTTTTAATTGAATATTGCACAGTAACAAACAAGCAGCCCACTCGAGGGTGCTAACTTTTTTTGACGATACACACCTGCACCTCTTTTAAAACAACGTACACTACCGATTACACCTCAGTCCAAACATTCTCTGCAGTTCCTCCGAGCGACGCGCTGCCGAGCGCCGTGAACAGTACAAACTCGTCCGGGCGCACGTGAAGAAGGACGAAACGGGACGAACGCAAGCGTACGGCTGGTCGATACCGGCCTTGGACGCGAAACACTCGTCGTCGGTGCCGGTGCCCGTGTTCATTCGACCGCTGACGCATCCGGACTCGTCGTTGAAAGTGATTTGCTGATTACAGTTCATATGGATAATATTTACAACTAGCTGATTGGCTGGCTGCACATGATTCGGTGCAGGCATTCACGCCCGGCATTCAGCGCCTTAGAGGGTGCAAAGGAAAATTGCTGGCGTTTGCGATCGAAGCCGCCAGTTCCATTTCGAGGAAGCGCCGGCGACGGAACCTCGAGTTAGCACCCTCGACCGTAGCTAGGAGTCACTGAATGCCGCTTCAGAATCTGTTTGTTTTGTCCCTCCACTTCAGCTCTGGTGCGGCGCCGGTGTGATTCTGAGCGGCGGGCGAACAAAAGACGGCGGTTACATCGTCGGCAGCGGCTCGTCGATTTTCTACGATCGTCATCAGAGTCAGACCGTCGAAGCGCCGCCGTCGGCCGAGAAAACGGTAGAACGCCTAGACTATGAGCTTAGGGTATGCACGGTCCGTTTTCGTTTCGTTCGCTTCTTTGTCCTTGGTTGCTGTTGTTGTTGTTTTTGTTATGTGCAGAAAGTCCTGGCATTTCACGTAGCAAACAAACACACCGGCACTAATCCTTGTTACGCGCGCGTCGCTGCGACATTGTATGAGTTTGTGCCTGTGTGTTTGTATTGCAGTGTGTATGTGTTATAATGTGTGTGATGTTTATGTGAGTGTAAATTGTACCGCAGACTAGGACTTTTAGCTTTAATGTGTTTTTTTTAGTTTAATGAATCAACATTGGGTTCCGAACGCCAATCGTCTGCTTAGAAAAATAAGAAATGAGAACCGTAATGTAACTTGTGATAAGCTGATTGGCTGTGTTAGTTTTGTGAGTGCTGTTCGTTTCAAAATTTTTCGCGGCCCTAACGCCTACACTGATGATTCTCATATTGCACCTAAAACTGACCTCAACTTGCACCTCAAACTTGCTTCAAACGCATATCCGATGAGGATACTAACAGTTACATTGATTAGCTACTTTTTGACTGGGCGATGAGATTGACACCACCTCGCTAGTACAGCCAATCTGCACGCACAACAGTTGAGTATTTTCAATGAGCTGTTTTGGAAAAAAATGGTTTGCGTGCATTCAAATTCTTTATTTTGGTCAATCTAACAAACAATCAATCAATCAGTCACTCAGTACTACTAGTGCTGTTGTTGCCGTTCTTGTCCCGCTTCTTGGCCGATTGTGCCTCTATTCTCGTGCGCCTAAAACAAGTCACACAAACAACAAAACACACCACCAAAACCCACCAAAACATCCCACTCCAAACTGCCGCCCACCTCGCACAGCAGCGACAACGTGAACTGCGCGAGCACGAGCGCTCCGAGTGGGCGGCAAGCAGCGTGCTGTGGACGTGCAGCGCGTCGCATCGGCAGAGTCGCGTCGCGGCGCTCGACGTCAATCGGCCGTCGCACGTGTTCGACCATTTCACGGTCGCCAAGTGCTACGTGCTCTGCTGCACGTCGGTGCCCGGTCGGTAGTGGCGATTGGAGTTTGCGTTGGAAAGTAGAAAGTCCGAATCTGAAGACGTTCGCACGCTGTTGTTGACAGCGCAATGGTGTTGCACAGTCACAAAACTGACTCTGACGCACATGATACACGATGCCACGCGCGCGCATGTTTGTGACTGCGCACGATTGCTGTGTTTATAACCGAGTGCACGGTCTTCAGACAAGGACTTTATTTGCCGTTATAGGGCTTGGACGCCTAAAATGTAGTCAGTGCAGCGCAGCCAATCAGCGAAAATCCAGCTCTCAATAGACATTTTACGCCGGTAACAACAATCGCAAACAAACACACAGGAACAGGGACAATATTCCGCTACCTTCACTATCAGGATTGCTTGTTTGTCTGTGCAACAACACCGTGTCATAAATGATGGAGTAAGAATGAAAAACTGTTCATCGTCTCACAAACGCACACCCGGTTCAGGCGCCCGCGAGACCGACTATCCAACGGACGACTTTGACCCCGAGAGTCTGTGCCATTCGGCTGATGACAGCGGCACGGCGCCGGGCGACGACGAATGCCCGGACCGGGGGCACGTGCGTTGGCGGGCCCTGAAACGGGACCCGGACGACCCGGACTCGTACCTCGGCCTCGCGCAGACGCCGTCGCCGAAGCGGAAACGAGATGGTTCGCTCAGGGTTTGGTGGGAGTTTTTTCGTTTTTTTTTCTGTAAAAGCCGATGTTTAGAAAGAGGGGTATTTGGAAAGAGTGAAATTGTTGCAGTTGGTGTTGGTTCAATTTAGTTGCTTTATTCAACACTTACAGGCGCATGTAAGGTTTCTAAGATACAGATATTATAGACGAGAAACGTTGTTTGCATTGCCTAAGAATCTCGCAACCACCAAAAAACACAACTAGAAACAGAAAGTAACTTGGAAAACACGTTATCATTCAAGAAATGGATGAGAAAAAGCCGACCAAACATCAGTGTGCAACGTGCAAGCAAAATTTTATTTCAGACAGTCTTCCCGCAGAGCCAGCTGTCGAGGCGAGCTCACTGAATCAAGTCTCCGAATTGGGTGCGTCACTGGAGAATTGCCCACTTGTTTTTATTTTCGAATGCCCTGGGATATTTCTGAGAACGTGCGTGTCACTCACCCCACTCAGCCACAATGAGAATAAACTGTTCGCATAGCTTATTATTGGACTTACAACCGCTCTGAGCTTGCATTTCTAAAAAAAGAACTTTTGAATCACCAAACCGAACCGAGACCTGCTGCATTAGTTTTTTTTGTTGAGTGTTACATTATTCACACGACAATATGCTTTACTGGCACAATATTTAAATTACGAAATACATTTATGTTTTTCTTGTCTCATTTTTGTGGGTGTGTATACTCGGTGTACAAGTAACAAGTGGTGATGGTGACAAACGCATTTCATTGGTTGTTTTTTGTGGTGTATTTACTTCGATTGAGCTGAGTTTAATGCTTTTTTGAACACAAGCAATCAATCGATTTAGTCTCGCCGCGACAATTGTCGAGTGAAGAAGTGCACGCGAAACTCCATCGCTCCTCGAGTGAACCAGAGATAGCTGCAGATGCCGTTGCGACCACGGAACAACAAGAAGGTAAATAACAAAATCGTTTTAATAAAGTCTGTCGTTCACACGTCTGTTGGTGGATGTATCTTTTTGTTCGGCTGTTTATCCGTTATCCTGTGTCCTTTTGTCGCCGTGTTGTGTTTTTTTTTTATTTGTTCATTGTTGTGTTCGTGTCACCATCACTGCTGTTTAGGTGATATATTGGATTTGCTTATTATTGTGGCTTACTTGTTTGATTCTGACCAGCATATTTTTTAACGAGCGTTTTGTTGCGATTCTGTTTTGTTCTGTTGTTGTGCGCTTTCAGTTTCGCTGTTTGCCAGCGTCGAAATTAGCGGCTGCCAATGGTGTTGGCTTCTTTTCATTTCCCATGTTTCCCTGAGTAAAATCCACATTTCCTTTCCCATCATTTCCATCACCAAAGTGTTCCCATTTCGAACGTTTTTCCAACTTCACAATTTGTGTACGCACCCTTGCAGACTCTCAAATGCACCCGGACCGTGAGTTGCCCGACTACGTAAAGGACGGTCTGAGGCCGTATGACGGTGTGCCCGCGTCTACGGTGCTGCCAACAATTTGGATGGGCGACCAGAATGGGTGGTACGTCGATGTTTGAGGACTGCTGGATGGGGCAGGGGGTATTTTCGTATTCGATGGGCACATACAGAAAAAGCCCATTCATATTCGTGAGTCCAGAACGCCTTGCAAGTGGGGCAACCCGGCTCATTTAGTTCTAACATTCAGGACCCACCCACTGTTCCGCCCGCACACACTTCTCTGCAGGGTTCAATCCGTATTCGTTTCAGGAATAACGATCCCTTAGAGAAAAAAAACTTCGGCATTTCATTTTGTCCCACCATGTGCTTAACCATTCAAACGTACTGTTTCGCACTGTTAGACGATTTGAAAAGAAAAGATTTTTTTATGCCGATTTTCCAGCATCCACATCCATTCGGCCGTCACCAACTGGCGTCACACATTGTGCAAAATCAAACTGGATGATTCGGTGCTCGCGATTGTGTACGGTTTTTCAGCTTCGAAACCATTTTATGGACTTTTTTGTCGATTTTTATGAGGATTTTATAGAATTTTTGCAGAAACTTTTTAAACATTCTTTTCTTGGAAGCTAGTCTGAATGCGTTTAGCAGGAAAATAACGTGCGTCTAATCATTTTTTCCGTGTATTTTCCAGACACTGCAAAGGTCGCGTATTCGCAGCATTAGCCAACGGCGCCGTGGCCGTGTTTCATCGAAACGAAGGTGACTTAGCCGTGGGCTTGCAACAACAACTGCTTAGCCCGTGAACTTCGTTTTTGAATGGTCGTCACATCAAGTTTGAGCGTGCTGATTAGTCACTGTCATAGCCAATCAACATGCTGTTATGATTAGTAATCGTAAATGTTCTGAACACAAAGTTGTTTTCTGTCGGACTTTTCACAGACGGCGAATGGTCGACGTCCGGTTATCACGTGATCACGATCGGTAAACCGCAGAGTTCCGTGCGCTGTTTGGCGGTCGTTGCCGACAAGCTGTGGTGTGGCTATCGAAACAGCATTTACGTCGTCGGCTGCGACGATCTGAAGTTGAAGGTCGTTGTATAGTTCGTTTCGGAATGAAGCTGTGCCTTGTGGCGGCGTTATTGGTTTTACGTACCATCCGTTGCATGTGCAACTGAAGTCCCATGTGGCATTCATGAAGCAGTAGCTTGGTGACACGTAGTACCTTACTACACTTCATGAATGCCCCTTCAGCCGGAAGGCTGCACTCTGTTGAATAAGCACAAACAAACACACAGGCACTTTATTTGTTGACACAGTTGTTATACTGCGTTTGTGCCATGTGTGCCTGACGTGTGTTTGTCTGTCACTGTGCATCGTCAGCCAAGGACTAAAGCTGATTGACTATTTTACTGGTTGCTTTGCACAAGCATAATGCAACCGGTCAACATGCCCGAAATTGAATTACTATAGTACACTTTGACGTTCTAATTGCAATCTTCGCAATCAAAGAAACTCGATCAAACTAAATCCCATATGCACTTCAATTCAATCATTTCAGACTTTTTTGCGCCCTTGCTTGCAGACCTCATTCGCGGCGCATCCACGCAAGGACAGCCAGGTACGCCATCTGGTCTGGGTCGGCGACGGCGTGTGGTGTTCGATCCGACTGGACTCGACGCTTCGCCTTTACCACGCGCACAACTACAAACACCTGCAGGATGTGGACATCGAGCCGTATGTGACGAAGTTGCTCGGTGAGGTCCGGGTGGTTCTTGAGAGTACTGCGATTCCACTATTGGAAGCCAGTGATGTTCTGTGCTGGTTTATTCGGCATGTTTTTTTAAGTGTCAGGCAAGCAAGTGTGCGCAGGGAATCAGTTATAAATCAGCGAAACTGATTTTGTGTTAATAAACCATTTTTGTGTTTTTTTCTTGGCCGTACGCACAGACGTCATTTGAAATGCTGGACACAAACGAATGGTGTCCGTGATGCTTTAGGATAAGGACACGCGACATGATTTCTGAACCGCGTGGCCATTTTTGAGTGTGTCATATCCGTGCGTACGCGCAAAGAATACTTCAGTGCTAAACGCGCCTTCACAGAGCCAGTTTTTCCCGCGCAGGCACCAGCAAACTCGGCCTGTTCGTGCGTATCACCGCGTTGATGGTGTCGTGTCGACGACTGTGGATCGGCACTTGCACGGGAGTGATCATTTCAGTTCCGCTTAGTGAAAGTGAGGTTTTTTATTATTGATTGTTTGTTTGAATTGGTTACAGTTCACTCACATCAAGTCTGAATTGCATGAATGCCGTTTTATCAGGACCCTTTTGCCAATTGAAATCACAGTAAAAAACAGTTAAACTTGTTGCGCTGCAGACGCTGTGATTTTAGCGTGAAATACCATCGGAAGAAAATTCCTTCTTGTTGTGTTCGTTGTTCGTACTGTTTTCTTTCGAATATTCAGTTGTACTGGTTTTGTCCTCTGGTTGACTGACTGATTCGCCGCCGCTGATTGGTGAAGTGTCATCGGTTAAATATTTCTGATCTGACAGACCATCAGTTCTAATTTAAAATTTCACTTTTTAACCGCCTCTTGTTGCCCTGACTAATTTGGTCTGATATAGTTGGTGGTCACGTGATGCTGCATTCGGTGCATTATTGCTGAGGAGGCGGAGTCCATGCCAACACAGAATGCACGCATCGCGGGATCACCAACCAATCAGCTAATACTACGAATTAGCCAGGGCGGCCAATCCAACTTTACAACATTACGAAATAACAAACCGGAAACCAAAAACTCCCAAAAAAAACCGCAAATCCCTTCAGGCAACGAGCAACGAGTGTTGACGAGCGAGCCGACGGTGGAAACGCCAAAGAGCGGCACGGATGCAATCGACACAGCACCACCGCGAGTGAAGGCACCCGGCGGATTGGTGAAGGTGCGGGGCACGTTTTTTCCCGGTGGTTGGAAACTGTGGAACTTGAATCTGCAATAGTTGTGTTGAGCAAAAAAATACCATTTCATAATCTACAGTCTAACTCTAAAACATATCCAACTAGCTGATTCGGTGGTCACATGATGCATGCATCAACCAATCAGCTCGTTGGATATGTTATTGAGTTAGACTGTAGTTCTTTAAATAACCCATCAGTTTCAATTGTGTTCCACACACGGTTAACAAAATAACACTCAAAACTGCTGAACAAAATTTGAACTGGATGTCAATGAATTGGCGGAATTGATTGATTTGCAGTTGTCGAAGTTACGTACCGGTTTGAGAAATGCAGGTGTTTTCAATCACTTTTGTTCAGGTCTACTCGGACCCACTGAGCGACCGTGTGATGCCCGCAACGTTCATCCCATACTGCAATATGACGCACGCACAATTGTCCTTCCACGGGCACAAGGACGCTGTGAAGTTCTTTGCTGCCATTGCTAGTGAGTGTTCGGGTGAATTTGTTGGACTGTCGAGCAGAGAGTCAATTCACATAAAATTGCTATAAACCGGCAAACTAACCGTTGTGTTTGTGACTGTTGCCGACTGGTTGATTTAAGACCAATCAATTTATCAATCAGTTTATCTGGTTGACTTTGGTGATACGGTTGACGAGCGTGCAAGATTTGAAAACATGAATAATTTTAGGCGTTCTCAGTTTTGTGTTTTTGGCTGTTTCTTTCATCACGCCATCACGAACTGCCTTTTTCGAACAGTCTTCTTCAAAAATCGAAACGTTTTCTATACCCAAACTCAGGCTCAGGTCCAAAATCGGACGAATCCTCCGGTGGCTCAAAAGTGGAATTGGACGAAAATGACTGTGAGACGACGCCAAAGCCGAAAATGATGGTGGTCTCCGGTGGTGACGGCTATATTGACTTTCGTGTTGGTACGTTCACTGGTTGTACTCGTTGGTGATTGGCTGCATTTGAGCGCGGTGTGACGCTGATTGGTCGCGTGGGCCATGTCAGTTTTAGAAAATTTTGAAATCATTGACTATTGATGCTTCATGCTCCCTAAGTTTCCCAGCTCTTTATTTCATCAAAACTGAAGTTGCTCTGCTGCTATTCATCCAGACTTTTGTCCGACACTCTGAGCTGAAAAAAAAAACTTTCTAATTGATAATGCTCATTGCGTTGTGTTTCTGTTCATTGTAGTAGTTCACTGTGTTCTGTTTTGTTCAGCCAATCAGCGCATTCAGCCAATCAGAATCAACTGCACCTAATGTGTATAAATGAAGTAAAATGTTGGCCTTTTTGTGCAGGCGAAGACGAAGAAGACGCACATCTGGAAGCGACAGCCGATAATTCGGAAGCGGCTGGTAGCAGCAGTAAAGCGGGCGGCTCGAAATCGATTAGCTCGTTATCGCATATTATCGTTTGGGAAACGGAGGCTTAAGAAACAAAATTGCTGAGGAGTTTTGAATTTTGGTTTCGTTACCATTCGTCTGTCTATGTGCTGTACAGTTGTCGCTTTTTTATGGCCGAAAACCTTTATATTGTCGAATTTTCTTTCATATCAAATGAAACAAAGCGATTTTGATTTTGAGGAAATCAGAAATTGTAAATTTCAACACCACAAAAACTAATTGCTACATACAGAGTTATTTTCAATATTTGATTTGTCTGTGACTGTGTGTATTTTCTTGTCAGAACTGCAACTCTTCCAAGCTGTGTTGTCTTTTGTTTGTGTTTGGATCGTTTTGTTTGCCATGTTTTTTGTGCTTATTGCTTTGTGTGATAGCTGGCCGAAGAAGTGTTATTTTTTTGTTATGTGAAGATTATGTTATTTCTCTTGATTGATTGCTGAAAATTTGTTTGTGTGCCAAGTTTATTTATTCGGTTGTTTTTGACTTTTGAAACTCGTGTGAGACGCATCTACGAAACGGCAATCCTTTTTTTGTCGAAACAAACTTTATATTCTCTGTTGAGAGATGTTGAAAGATGTTCCTTTTTATTGTGTAACCTCACCAACAACAATAATTCTTGTTTTTTGTTTGGTTTCTCATTGGAGGTCAAGTTCAAGTTCAGGTTGTTACTAGCTAGCTAGGCTACGTTATTGGTTGGCATTTTTTGTGATTGGCAGTGGAGGACCAGAAAAATGCATGATTGGTTGGTTTCAAATTATGTGAAAAAATCTGTTTCAGCCTATTTTTAATCGTTATTTCCGTGTTTCACTCACTGTTTACCTGTAAATACGTCAGGTGTCGCAGGAATTGACCGAAGCTTGCTAGGATTTTTTCTCCTATCGCTGATTAGTTGCTAAGGTGAAGGTTTTTGAAAGTAATGTATGGTTTCACTAAAAAATGTGTTTATAATACAAGTTTTATGTTTTTTCACCTTCCTCATAAAGTACACGATTGCACATTTTTTACGCTTTTTGTGAAAAGCGATACGACGTTTATATTTTGTTTTGTTTTGTCTTTCCCGTTTCACAGTTATCTTATTTTGAAACTTTCTTTTGTTCCTTCGTTTGTATTTGAAACCTTATTTTCCATCTCGAATCAGTGTTGAACACGCTTCATGGAAACCAGCTGTTTGGTTGGGTGCATTTCTGAATCTGATGCGCTGATTAGTAAATGTCTGCTTGACGCTAAATTTTTCAAGGTTTTCTAAAAATCAGTTTTTTTTCGTGTGAAGTTATTATTATTTCTTTTGGTTCTGCGACTCAATGCGCACCTAAATAAGAAAGCAGTTTCGTGCTAAACTCGGGAATTCAAAAAATGATGATGTCACCCGAGCCTTTGAGATAGGCTGAGTCATTTTTTTGAATCCTGAGATTTTCTGGGCTAATTTGAATCCCCGCATGAAACGGGAATCTAATTTCATTTCCACGCCTGAAAACGCATTGAATCGCGAACCAAAAGAAAAGACAAAACCTTTCCCCGACGTATGGACGCAACCAACCAGTCTGGGCTACTTCAATGTTTGTGTGTTCCAGTTGTTTGTTTCCAACTCATTTCTGATCTTATTTTCGTGGTAAGTCGATGTGCTGGATAAAAGTTAACAAAAGTTGTCGGATAATCTTTTTCGCCCACTTCTACTGGTAGCAGCTCGCGACCGGAATCGAAAGCCAAAACGTGTTTTTGGTTTTGTTCGGCTTTTCTGTATTTATCTTATCCATTTCTTTGTGCATCAGCATTTCTGGAGGGTTTTGAATTTGCCCCCAGGAATTGAATTGGAAACAGAATCGGAATTGAATTCTGCTAGTCCTTGTCTGAAGACCCTACTCACGTGTCCTTTCCTATCACGCGAGTTTTACAAGCTGAAATATTGCGCAGTCCAAGACAAACACACTGGCAAACATGCGCAGTATCCACAGTGCACGTGTGGTTTGCCTGTGCGTTTGCTTGCGACTGAATTTGAAAGACCAGACAAGCGCTACGGTCTTCAAAGTCTGACTAGAATTTCGTACCAGCTTGATACAGCCAGTCAGGCTGGGTACCATAATAATTCAACAGTTCATTCCAACTTTTCAGCACAAAACGAAACACAACAAGCGTCTTCTCATTCATCAACACCGGAACTTTCATATTCAAGTCATTGAACAAACCAAACGCTGAAAAAATGCCTCGACGATCCGGTGGAGGAGGCGGCGGTTTTCGGTCTCCGCCCGCGCGGGCCCCGATGCGGCCGCCGGCGCCACGTCCCGCACCCCCTAAACAGGCTCCACCCCCGCCGCCGCCTGTCGGCCAACAGGGACCGGGCCTGATGGGCCAAATGGCTGCGACCGCTGGTGGTGTTGCGATTGGATCCGCTGTGGTACGACGGTGGAGCGGTTTTTTTTGTTTTGTTTTGTTTGGTTTTGTTTGTCGATTTCAAATAGAATTGTGAAGATATCGAAGTATGGCATGAATGTTTGACATGATGAAAATGGGAATTTTCACACTTTCAATTAACGGTTTTCGGTTGGATACTGCACTAGTTCTATTTAAGAAACATTTCCCATTCTCGTTTTTTTTTCTGGTGTCATTGGTAGGGAGGGTCAGCGTCTGATCCTTGTGTTTGGTGAATATCAGTGAAGGGTGGACAATCATTTGTTTCGCAATTGTTTTTGGCACGAATTAAAAAAAACACTAGCAAAACGATCGCACCGAATAAACCGAGTAGCAAAGTTGCCTGTGTGAAAGTTGGGAAAATGAACCCGTTTTACTTCTTTATCTCCACAGGGCCACACCGTCGGTCACATGTTGACCGGAGGTGGGGGCGGCGGCGGTGGCGAAGTGCAACAGCAACAACCGATGGAGCAACAGCAGCAGCCGCACCAGCAGTTCGCACAGCCGTGCGAGTTTGAGTTGCGACAGTTTTTGGACTGGTCGGTTTTTGTGTTTTGGAAAAGTGCGTTCTTCTTGTTGTGGAACTGAACTAACACGCGAGCGAGGTCAGTGTTCGAGCACAGTTTTATGGAGCGCTCATGTATTAGTTACAAGCTACAACAACCAATAACAACACAATGCAATCATTGGTACCTACCATATCTCATCCAGTCATGCTCTCTCCCCAATTTCACTTCATTTCTCGTTCACTTCATTTCACTTTTTGCAGCGCCAACAACCAAGGCAATCTGAGCTATTGTGATGCGTTTAACGATGCACTGAAGGAATGTCGCGCTCGTTATGGAATGTGAGAAAAGCGAGAATAAAAATGGAATTTGGAGTTCGGTTGGCTATCGTGGAAAGAAAAATTGCCGTTTTCCTGTCCTGTTATTTTCTTGGTAATTATAGATAGTGAACGGCGAAAACCAATTGACGAACTTACAGTCGGACTGTAAATTATAGGCAATCGGCTGATTGGTTGGTGGTCACGTGATGCATGCTTTCTGTGCTATGCAGCGTCGTCTGTCGTTCTACATAGAAAGCATGCATCACGAGACCACCAACCAATCAGCTGATTCCCTATAATTAGAGCTCGACTGTATGTATTGCATTATTTTTTGTTGTTGTTGCGTTATGTTGATTCTTTAGCGAGAGAGGAAGACAGTCAGTCATGGAGATGCGTTTACAGATATTTACACGATGAACGTTTTTAGTTTTTGTTGAATAAATGGGTCTCTTGTGATAACAAAAAAGTCATAGTTCAGGTTCATGAAATTTACTTCTCCCGATCAAAGTTTTCTGAAACCTTCGGTGTAACAGCAGTTTTTTTTGTGATGCTATACTTTTTCTCCCGGTAGAATAAAAGTAAACAGTTTTATTTTACACGCTGGATTCAAGTTTGTTTTTTTTGCGGTTTCGCCAGGCAAGCCGTTTGTCGCGTTTACCATCCGAAGTGTTTTCTTGTTTTCTTGTGCTACCTACCACGACAAAACCGATGTTAAGATCACGAAGTTTGGTGATAACAAGTTATGTATATGTCGGGTAACGAAATAGCGTACGTAACAGAATAATAAATAAATAACAGTGGCTGCGTGGCAGATCGCTTGTGTTTCATCGTTTAACTAACGTTTTACGATTTCTTCGGTTTAACTAACGGTTTTTTCGAATAAGTTACCCAGCTCGTTTTTTTTAATGGTAGAGGAAGGAATATCTAAAGGAAAGCGCAGATCGCTTCTTGAAAATCAGGTGTATCAATTGCAGAAGATCTCCGAAAGTAGCGTTGGAAGGGATTTACAGAAAACTAAATTTTGCATTTCAGAAAAAGAAATAAATCGGAATTTTTTTTCGGAATCAAAAAGAATAAAAAACAAATGCCATCCGACGCCAAGAAACGCCGTGACGCAAAGAAGAAGGAGCAGGCGAAAGCGCGATCACGTGAGGAGGCAACGGGCAAGAAGGTGAATGATTGTAAACTGTGAATTGGTGAACTTGAATTCGAGCACGAACGTTGCAGTATTCATATATTGATGTCGATACATGCGATCATTCATTCATGATACCATTCGATCATTCATTCATGATACCATTCGATCATTCATTTTTTGTTCGTTCATAATACAGTTTCAACTTTTCACGATCAAGACAAACCAATAAATAAACAGGTGACAACGGGCGAGGCGGAGCGAGACGACGACGAAACGAGCAGTCAGCCGAGTCAGAATGGAGCGCTGAACGGATGCATGCCGCGTGAGTGGCGATCGTGCAGTGGTTTTTTGTTTGTTTGTTTGTCAAACGTTTTCAATGCTTGTTGATTGATTGGGTGGTCTGTCAGTCGACTGGAGATTAATCGAATTAAATGGCTGAAGGAATCGCTGTTTGTGTGCTGTTTTTTTTAATTATGGGCTGTGGAAAACTGCTGTGGTTCCATGGGCATTCTTTCTAACCGCGCATTGTCCTGGCTCCAAGGGACTGGTGGAGTAGCACAAGAGATCCGAGTTTCACGCCTGCGGTTCGGGTTTCGCTGTCCATCTCCATCATTCGCCAAAAGAACAAACGAAACCACGGAGAGTTTTTCTATCAATGACCGGGATGGTGCGCTGTCTTCAGCAGACGACGGCTTTATCATCAACCGTGCCTGGCATTTATTCATACTTAGTAGGTGCCGAATAAAAACGGTACCGATTTGAGACTCATCAAAAATAAGCGAGTACGAAAGACAATTGGGTCTCCGAACGACATGCTGTTCATACAGTTTTATGGGAGTTTCCTGCTTTTCTGCGAAATAAAATGGATGGATGGACAAAACGAATACTGTCCAGGCAGCTCCACGACGACGAGTCTCGCCGATCTCGACGCCGCCGTCACTGACGCGCTGGAGCGTGTGGCGCTCGAGAACGCCGCCGCTCGCTCGTGCACCGGTGTGCTCGCGTCGCACGCACGTTCGCGCGATCTGAAGATCGAGTCGATCACGTTGACGTTTCACGGTCGCGAGATTCTGCACGATGCGAAGCTGGAGTTGAACTGCGGCCGACGCTACGGACTGATCGGGCTGAATGGATGCGGTTCGTCTAGGGTTTCAGTTTGAGATTGCCCTTTCGGTTAGAGATCCGGTCCGTTGTTACCAGTAATTACGAGTGGCTTGTTGGTCCGTTGCATTCGGCTTTTTTTGTCACGGCTAAAGGAACTTGGCAAAAAAACAGTAACGGCACGCCGTTCAGTTGGAGCGGTGCAAAAAATCAGTAAAAAAACCACGGTCAGGCACATGAAGAGCGGCTTCCCAACCAGCAGTACTGGTGGGTTTTTCTCTTGAGTCTGCTTGGGCGAGCCTCGATCCCCGATCGTGCGGATGATATCAATGTGACAATGTTATAGAAGGTTGTAGATCTATTGTTGTTGTTGTGCATTGCCGCCACTGCGTATGGTTGTCGTAATGTCGTCGCGCCAATTTAGCGTCAGGCCAGGCGGCACGTGGGCGATGCGTTTCAGCCAGTTTCAGAGCGATAAGGCTCACTCGATAATGCGGATCTCACTGCATGCGCGGTGGAAAATGTCGCAGCACGGAGCAGGCCAAGGAGTGTAGAAGGGCATTCATGAAGCAGTACTTAGTTATGTTTGAGCACATCTGCGCGTCACTAAATACTGCATCATGAATGCCGCTTTAATCGCTTAAAAAATCGATTCAACAAAAGTCGATCAATTCAAAATCATTCCTTGCAGGCAAATCAACGCTGCTACACGCGATTGCGAACCGCGAGATGCCGATACCAGAGCACATTGATTTGTTTCTGTTGTCTCGTGAGATCAGCGCCTCTGATGAGAGCGCGCTAAAGACGGTGATTGACGTTGATACGGAGCGCGCGAGACTCGAGCGGGAGGCGGAGGAGCTGGCCGTTTGCGCTGACGACGGTTTTTTTTGATTTTTTGTTGTTTTTCAGTTTTTTTTGGTGTTTTTTAAGTTTTATTCCATTTTACTAAGTTTTAATGATCGGATGTGTTTTTTTTTCTGAAACTGCGGGTGGAATTCGAACTGGTTACTGGAAACGTCCATAAAGTTTTTTTTTGGGTCTGAGAGTCGTTTGCTAAAAAAAGCGCAACCGACCAATTATTGTGCGGTGGCGTTCACTGTCTTTGGACTTACGGTTCATTTTATGTTAACGTATGTCGATTTTCAGACACATTAAATTGAAGAATTCAAGTCAACGTCGATTTGGCAGACACGGATATGTCAATATGAACAGTGAAAAGCGCAAATAACGTATTCAACCATAAAGTGTCTCTCAGTGCGTCAATACACAAACAGGCCATTAAAAGAAAATGCACCGCTAGCATGTCGATGCTACTGGTTCGATGCTCACAAAGAAAGCCCCTCAAATGGAAATCATATCACGTTATCAAACTTCAAAACTTCGCTGCAGAATCCCAAGAGAAATTAATGGACGTCTACCAACGACTGGAAGACATCGACGCCGACACGGCGGAGGTGCGCGCCGCCAACATCCTCAGAGGTCTCGGCTTCACGCATCACATGATGATGAAGAAGTGCAAGGACTTCTCTGGTGCGGGCGGAATGTATCTGAGTATTGATTTGTATTGTGCTTTGTTAAACCGACACCAGCATGGGAATCACGTGACACGTTCACGTTTGCTTGGACAGCACACCACAAGACGAACAACAGAAGCACAACACAGCAGCTGGCTGTTTGTAAATAGCCGGACAAGAAACTGCAAATTAGCGTGACCTGTCACGGTCAGGAATGAGATTGCGCACAAAAGTCCAAAAAACCACCGCTCTTCATATTACCAGGTGGTTGGCGGATGCGCATTGCGCTGGCGAGAGCGTTGTACCTGAAGCCGTGTTTGCTGCTGCTCGATGAGCCGACGAATCATCTCGATTTGGACGCATGCGTCTGGCTGGAAGAAGAGTTGAAAACGTTGGTCGCTCGGGGTTTTTTTTGTTTTTTTGGGACTTTTTGTTTTGTCTCTGAAGCTGCAACATTTCGCTATCGGAATTTCATTCTTTGGTGTTTCTGTGGCGGTTGGTTGGTTTTAAAAGTTTTAATTTTGCACGCTGATTACTGTGTGTTTTTGATACATTACGAATGACGTCATTGTTGAGAATTTCAAGGAAAATCCGTTCACCGCGATCGAAACTGAAAGTTTTTAACTGTGTGAACTTTGCAGCTACAAACGAATTCTGGTCATTGTGTCGCATTCGCAAGATTTCCTGAACGGCGTATGCACGAACATCATTCATCTTGCCAAGCAACGATTGAAGTTTTATGGTGTAAGTCACTTTTTGAGTGAACCGATCGGAACTGAAGTTGATCGACAAACAATTTGAAGTGTTTTTTTGTCATTTTAATCTATTTCAACCTTTCGGTTACATTGACTTTGAAGTACTTTTGAATTGTGTTGAACTTTTTCTCCAGGGCAACTACGATCAATTCATCAAGACACGAATCGAACTGTTAGAGAATCAGATGAAACAGTACAACTGGGAGCAGAACCAGTTGCAGCGAATGAAGGTTCGTTTTTTTGGTGTCCGAAACTCAACAATGACAAGCAAATCAATAAATCAGTTCTCAATCAGGGCTTGAATTTTGAAAATTATCGTTTTTTAGTGTGACAAAATTCTTAATTTATAGGACTACGTCGCTCGTTTCGGCCACGGCAGCAAGAAGCTCGCACGGCAGGCGCAGAGCAAAGAGAAAACGATGCAGAAAATGATTGCTGGCGGACTGACGGAGAAACACGTTCAGGAAACGGTGAGTGTTTTAGCGCTGAAGTGCATGGACAACATGTACCAAGCAATGCAAATTTACAAACCGACCGCAGTTAGGTACATTGCCGCCAAAAAATCTGAAAAAATAAAATAAAAAAATAAAAAATACAAAAGTAAGTCTTTTGAAACATTTTGAAACAGGTAAAAGCATTCTGCTTCTTCGATCCCGGCCACATTCCACCGCCCGTCATCATGGTACAGCATGTGTCGTTCAAGTACGGCGAAAATCAGGTTCGGCCGCTTTGCTGCGGGTTTTCCGCTGAGCGCTTTAACGAATGAAACAGAATTGTGCAAATTAATCGCAGCAGAGACAACAAATTAATCGTAGTTTCGCCCAAAGTTTGTTCATCTTCGTTGGTTTTTTTGCTTCCAAAATTAAAAGATCAAACACGTGATTTCATGGAATTGATTTTGTTGGTTGGCATTCAATAGCCGTGTGCAGCTAGATTCGAGTACAGGTCATTTTCGTTTGTGCGCTATCACGCAGCGGGGCAACTACACTGCACCAGCCAGCGTTCGAGTGAAGCGAATTTTCCCGTTCTGTGAAGGCGGTGTGAACGCGGACAGCTTGGTTGACGCTAAAAGGGCATTCATGAAGCAGTATTTGATGACCGCATCGCTGTGTTTTTACACAGCTACTCGGACACTAAATACGATTTCATGAACGCCCAGATTGGTGACAATCCACAACACCACGATATGCAGTGGTAATAAGAGAAAAATACAAAAAAGTTCAATTTTCAAAACATCGTCCTTTCAGCCGCTGATCTACACGGACCTGGACTTCGGCATTGACCTCGACACGCGCGTGGCGCTCGTCGGGCCGAACGGGGCGGGTAAATCGACGTTGCTGAAATTGTTGGCCGGCGAACTGATGCCGACCGACGGGCTGATCAGACGGCATTCGCACGTGAAACTCGGCAGATATCACCAGGTGCATGGTGGACAGGATTATGGTTGTTGTCGTGATAGGTGCCAAACAGTTTTTTGTCTTCAGTTGGCTGAAAGGCACGGGCGAATCAGCAAAAATATTGACTTTGCAAATTGCAATTTTCGGGTCGGAAAACTGATGATGCCCGCCAAATTATCACCACGTTGTGTATAATTCGGGTGCACTTTGCTGAGAGCAGATTACTATTAAAAAAACGTTACCCTGTTTAGTTGATGGCGTTTAATCGAGACTTCATCAGAAGAACAGCGACTGAAGAACTGATTCTCCGGATAATTTCATGATCTTTTTTGAACTAATTGCAGTACCCAGACTGATCAGCTTCAAGAAAACAACCCGTTCTGATTGGTCACATTAAGGTGAAAAAAACTATGGATATTTCGATGCAAAATTAAAAGGATCGCAGTCAAGTCATTTTTCTGCATTCTATAGCGTCCACTTTTCTCATCGTTCCAGCATCTACACGAGAAACTCGATTTGAACCTGTCTGCGTTGGACTACATGATGAAGGAGTATCCGGAGGTCACCGAACGCGAACAGATGCGACGCATCGTGGGGCGATACGGACTGACCGGACGGGAACAGGTCTGGGTGGGAATGGGAATGGGAATCTTGTTGTTGGGATCGTCGGTTAGTAAGGAGATGGACTGTTGGTGAATCGGTTTTTATCGAGGAAAAAACGGTTTTCTTTGTTTGCTCTCAACAATCCGGCTACATTTCGTTGGCTGCTTGTTATCGACTTTTTCTTGTTGATTCTGCGAGTGAAAGTAGTTTTGACACAGCACGCTTGGATAGGCGACAGGAAGAAGATTACCTAAAAACTACGTTCATTCATGAGCTATGAACAAGTGTTCCCGAGTGCCAATTGTCTGACACTCAAGAGTGCACCAAATATACTCGAACGACGGAGTACTGCACTATTTCACATGCGTAGGTACGGTCAAAAAATATGACAGCAACAATTCCTTGCTGTGATCCGATTCCGTCGTGATTGACGGTATATAGATTGCTCCAGACAGAAATGCGAAACAAAAAGCGAACCCGGTTGGTCGGGCTTTTTTGTTGCAAACCGTCGACATTCGCCCAACGATTCGCAGGTGTGCCCGATGAAGCAACTATCCGACGGCCAACGCTGTCGCGTCTCGTTCGCGTGGCTCGCGTGGCAGTGTCCGCATCTGCTGCTACTGGACGAACCAACGAACCACCTGGACATGGAGAGCATAGACGCGCTGGCGGACGCCATCAACGAGTTCGACGGCGGCATGATACTCGTCTCGCACGACTTTCGATTGGTCGATCAGGTGCGGTGGTTGTCAACTTAGGCACGTTTTGAGCGTGTTGTTGTTGTTTTTTGAGTGCGGACTGTTGTACGGGCCGCATTTATACCGTATTACCTCCAATAAACCCCCATGGGGGATTGTTACGTCAGCGACTTTTAGGGGTGGGGATTCATTGGTGGGGGGATTATTGGGGGGGGGGGTTATTTACAAAAAAATTCTACGGGTGGGGGTTTGTTGAAAAATGGCAAAAATACCTTGCATTGCAGGCAAGAAAGTCGCAGAAACTTCTACTTTTCACAGAGATTTCCTTTTGTAACAGCCTTTTGTAATGAAATTACCATTAACTCATCCCTTTGGGGGCCTTTGGTAGCACAATTTCACCAATGTCACTGCATTCAGCCACTGAATTCGCCGCACTGGCACATATAACACACCACAATGTGTGCAGGTGACCGACGAGATCTGGGTGTGCGACAAGAAAAAGGTCGCGAAATGGAACGGCGACATCTTCTCCTATAAAGAGCATCTTCGTAAAGCGATCGAAAAGGACCGCGATAACGCGGAGAAGTCAATTCGAAAATGATCATGATAGCTTGTTAATGTGTGCGCGGCTGAGTTTTTGGCTGAACCGAGTTTCTGTTCGCGTGTTGATTTGCTGTGATTTCTTGCTGTTTTGCAGTTCTTTGCTTTGAAAAAAACTGCAAACTGTTTGGGCTTCCGTGTGTGGAACATTTTTCGGGGCACTGTACACATTGGTGGCAAGCTGATCTTGTGCATGACATTTTAAATCTGAATTTTGACTGAGACATCTGATTGGTCAAAATGGCATGCTGCAGCCAACCACCGTGTCGCGTTTGCATTTTTGAATCTGTGTTGGCTTGGTACAGTGGTGAAACCAAAAAATGTCCTATTTTACCCCGGTAAACCCAGCTGCTAACTTGCTCAGAAGTTCACTGATGTAAGCTTTTCGCTTTTGTTTCTTGACCGCAATTTTGCATACTGATTCTGATTCGTGTTCAGTGATTGGCTGTGCTGTTGCTTTCGAACTTTCGCGTCATTTTGTTTCATATACTCGCCTCTGTTTCATTTGGTCGGTCATACGAAACCTGCGTTCTAGCCATAATTGAAAATTCGGTGAAACGCTTGAAAATTGTGTGAAATGTTAGGAAACTGATTTGATTTTTTTTCTTTGATTCTGAAATAATGAATGAACTTTGTTGTTTTGTTGTTGATTTGTTATTGTCGACTGTTTTTCGCTCGTTCGCCAGCTTTCAAAAAATGGAAAACGGATTTTGGGTTACATTGATTGCTTGATTGATTGATTTATTGATTAATCAGTGCAACATATGTATAAAAAGAACAATAAAAGAAGTTGACAAAAAACATTCGATTATAGACAATAAAATTGAGGAAATGCGGAATCAACTGAATTCAAGCAGACAACTGGCTGTTTATTGTGTCTTCGACAATCCAGCAAACCGAAAGCATAAATTACTGTAAAACATCGTTTAAGGGTCGAAAAATTTACAGCCGGGTATTGTACTGCTTCACGGTATCTTCGCTGATGTCCGAAGCTGATCCATTTTTCAACTCGACTGATTTCACTTGATGTTCAATTTCATCTTCTTCGTCCAGCTTTTTCACATCTGAAAAAGGTAGACATAATGCATTCGATGCAGATTGATGAGCCGGTTTGTTTCGATAGTTTTCAGTGAAAACAAACGCGCAGCTGAAGAGTTGCAGACGTGCTATCCACAGATTGGTTGCATCATATGCGAATCGGTGATGAGTGGAGCGGTATTTGAATACAGCCAAAAAATCAATCAGCTATTTCCAAACAGTTTTCCGTTGTTCTTTACCAATTCGAATCGTTTGCTTGCCGTCCACATCCGAATAGTCGGCTGAGTCGTCGTCATCTTGCGGCTTACTTTTGATCATCGACACTTTGTTCCGTGTCTGAAGTTATGCTTTGAAACTGGTTTATACTGTTTAGACCTTTTATAGGTTACTCTATCGCCATCACGAACTTCTGCACAAATTTGGAATTTACACAAGGATTTTTGTCATCTTTCACCAAGAAATCTTTGATCAATTCCTGTTGGATTATAGAGGAGATTCCGAACTCAGGGACTATGTTGAAAAGGTTGATTACAAGCTCTTTTTACAAGAGACAAGTTTACACTCAAGCTAGTTTATTACTCGAGTGATTCCAGAGGGGCACATCACTGATGAGGCCACCCCTCTTCTGCATCTGGTTGGCCTGGCCTGGCCGAAATGCAAAGAACCCTCCTACAACTTGGTTGTTGTATGAGAAAACTGGTACGGTGCAATGCACTTCGTGTGGTAAATGCAATCAGGCGTACCACATTTGTGGTAAGTTGGTACAAGTAAACAAAAAACGCGGTTTCTCAACAACTGAATTGAATGCAATTCGAGCAATTAAACATATACCCAATCAACATGTCCACAATAAAATCAGCCAATCAGTGGGTGAGCTATTGTGAAATTAATCACCGCTAAATACCTCATCTTGCTCATCTTTGTATTTCTGAGCGTTGCTGTTGTTGTCATTAGTCTGCATTCTCGGCTCCGGAGCAATGTAGGACAAATGTGAACTGCCATAGCGATCGCACGCACGACACAGAAACAGACCAAGAAGCAGAAGCACCGTGTCGACGAGGAAAACTACGATAAAAAAGTGAGTTTTTTTCTCAATATTTCAGGTTTGGATTTAATTTTTTATGTTTTTAGTGCAAATGTTCGGGGGATGAAAAACAAATCTAAACCCATTCCTTTTGGCTGTAACGAGTCCATAAGCCAACTTATTTGATCTGCGTGTGTGCAAGTTCTTTTTCGTTGTGAGCAAGTGGAGCATGGACTTTTGCGGTTATGCGGTGATCGCTGCCCCAACTTTTCCCGCTATTGCATTGCTCGTCGCATAGGACGGCAAATTCACACCACGATAAAACGATTCCACAACACACACACACTCCGTCGACGCCCATCTGCCGAACACACCGAAACCGAACAGAAACGGAAGTGTCTCGATAAAGGTGACTGGAGCGGTGTGGGTTTGAGGGATTAAAAAAGAAGAAAAAACCGGCTCAGAGCAAAACACATCCGAGAGTCCCCAAACGACCCAACCGACCACAAGCAGTCAGCACGTCCCTCCATCGTGCGTCCACCGTTCGTCCACCGAACACCGCCAGCGTCCAGGACACGACCACCAGCGCACAGCAGACGGACGTAGCGATGTGGTGCCGGGCATCGCCGTCGACGGTGGGACAGCGTGCAGCGAGTGCCGCGAACAACGCCGCCAGACAGGCGACGATCGCGACGAACAGCATCGACGTGCCGATGTGCAGCTCGAACGAGTCGGAGGGGGCGCAGCGAATGGCGGTGGATGCGGGTGGGTCTGGAGGAATGATGAGAGCAGTCACACCACGCATAAGCTGAGAAAGGTGTTGGAATTCACGTTCATGCAATTTTGGTGAACTCAATTTTGATTGGTCTTTTGCGTTTGCAATTTATACAGCTGACGTGTGAACGCAGAAGTGACGTTCTGCGCGTTCTTGCAAAAAACTCTGGTGTCCGAATTGGTGGTGTCCGGTGTGCCCCTTGTCCGCCTGGGTGTCCGGCGCCCGATGTCCGGGTCCGGAAAAAAAGTGGCCGAAAAAACTGAGTATAGTGTTGCCATTTTACCGACAAAACGCGGGACACCCAGGCGGACACCCACTCAGTTCAGACACTTTTTTTGCGTAATGGGAACCACAGTTTTTCGCAAGCACCCAAAAACCGCTCCGCTTGCTCGCACCTTGCACGCTGACGGTCTGATGTGCGGTGATGCCAGCGGCGTCAAGCACCGCCCACTCAACGGCCACGATCAACTGCACCACGATCAGAACGCACGCGGCGAGCACCAGGAAACCGTGCGAGGGGGGTGAACGTGCGCGCTTGGACGGGAACTGCTGACTCCACTGTGACACGGCCTGCGAATAGATGAAAGCTTGGAATTGGATCTTGGCCACGGCCTGGAATGAACTGATCTGTTTTGGGAACCGCGAATGGGAATACATTTGATTGAACAGATCGATAATTGTCGCCCAGCATTTTCAGTCGAAAAGTGGCGCGCAGTCAAATCGGCACGTTACACTTTTATATGTACCAATTGACTTGTGTCGAAAATCATACTCGCTACGCTGAAAAACGGTGTGCGAACACGTGTTCTGTCCGCTCGGGTGTCCCATGTGGTCTATTCCGGAAAATAAAAGTGGCTGCTCAACGCTGGGCCACTTTTCTTTCCAAGACACGGACACCGCGCAGGACAGCCAGACGAACAGGACACCGGACAACTTTTTTCATCGTATTCCCACTGCTCCGTGTGTCATCCAGAAAGAAAGTCGACCGTACCGTACCTCCACTAAGCACGGTGCAAAGACGACCATCCAGACGAGGCCGGAGGCGAGACGACGCACCGCGCAGACCAGACCGGACGCCTCTAGAGCGTACACGATTGCGAGGCCGTTCACGAGAATCAACCCTGCAGTTGGAATTCTGTTTAGCGAATTCTTTTATGGGACGTTGATTCGATGAACTAAAAAAGGATTCAAGTAGAGATACACCTGTAGTTACCGTAATTCAGGGAACAAAGAACAAAATTTTGTTTTATTTGTTTGAGTGGCCTGCTGCTCATATGGCGGTGAAAAGTTGTTGCGGTCAGGCTAGGTGCGATCATTTCAAAATTACACTGACTAAAAAAGTCGCCCATCGGGGGGAAGAGACAATCAAACAGAAGTTCAAAGCTGATTATCCTCCGCAAAAAAGGTGTCGAAATATTTTGCTGCGATTTGCGAGAAACTGAAAAATGCTTGTTGATGTACACCTTCATGTGACTGACTACTTCTTGTGTACGATTAGTGAGTCTTTTTAAAATTTAGCCCTTTCGTGCAAAAATCAGCCGACTCAACCCCGTCACAGAGTCATTGCTCAAATGCGCACCCGCCAATCAGCTCGCTCGACAAAAAAATCTGAGAGAAAAAATTCAAATCCCCAACCGACCAACGACCAGCATGTAACCGCAGGGCGCTAGTGACCGCCGAAAATGCCAGGCACACACGACACAGACCACGATCACGAGGGCGGCGACGGAGGACACGGCGACGGTGGTGGTACGCATGGCTGCGGGACTGCTGCTGCTGGCTAGGGAGACAAAGCGGCATTCATGAAGCAGTAGTTAGTGACGTGCAGCTGCGCTGACGCTAAATACTGCTCCATGAATGCTTCTGTGAAAGTATTTTGTTATTGGTTTACAGCCTGAAGATGTTTGCAGTTGAGTTTACGAACTCTAAACAGTGCACTGTAAAAAATGTAATCTAAAAAACTCTAAAGTTGCATCGGTGTTTCGCGGCAGTTCCGGGTTGGTGCTTAGCAATAGACAACCAAACCGAACCAAAGAAACTCAGCTTTGGCGAACTATTGTGTATTTCCAACACTAAAAGACCATTTCACCCACCAAGTCGCCCACCGCCAGCGGCGTCCGCCCTACGAATGGATGGCGCTGCATTGCTCCCGACAGGACCGGTGCCCATTCTGCGACACGCGTGGCAAATCGCAGGGTCACAAGTGGAGCGGGGCCGGCGCAGGGTGGCGCGTGAGTCTCTTACGGCAAGCTGGCTCACGTTGAAGTGCAGCGCGCTGTCGGAGCTGGAGGTCTGGTAGGTGCCGATCTTGGTGATCTGGTACCTGCCGGTGGCAACGTTGATCGTTGGTGATTATTCTGCTATTTTTAGATTGAGAACGGAGGCCAACATTGGCAGTAGAAATATCAACCACTGAATGTAACACTCTACTGGCGTTACAGTTTTTACGCTTTGTTGCGTGCTGTAACACCGAAGTAACGAAACAATTTACCACCGTCTAATACGGCTCGTCTGTAAGTAATACCCGTGCCGAGTCATCAAGCGCAGGGCAGGCACACTCTGCAACGCACGGGTGCTGGTTGCCCCACACGACACACCGTTGCACTGGCAGTAACGTTCTGTATTCTCGGTACACACACCAACCTGGTTCCATGGTGACTTTTCCACTGGAACAGTCGAATGTCGTGCTGTAACGTCTCCGGAAAGCCCAGCCTGTCAAATCGAATGCTGACCGTCGGGTAATCGGATGGATACGGAATGTGCGTGGTGAGCAGTTTAGAGACCTGGAGAAGAGAAAAAAGCAAAACAGAATGCTCGTGGCCTGCCTAGAACGATTCAGAAAAGCAACGCTGAAAAAAAAAACATCTTCTGCAAGCGCATTCAGTCGCAGAACCAAAAAAATGATAATAATAGTTTTCCATTCTTGTTCTCACGTACGAGCGCGTGTCCAGCTCTGTCGTTGAGACAGTCCGTGAGCCGGCTCACTGGCACCCCGGGGCACTCCGTCTGCTGCAGCGTCTGAAACGCGAGCGCCAGCCCGCGGACGGCGATTTTCATTGCGTTCACCTGCGACAGGGTGTGTGAGGAAAAGTTCGACAAAGCTTAGTTGATTGACTCATTGTCCGTTCATATAAAATCGTGCTTTAAAGCTACTGAGCTGCTGAGAAAATTTTCAAGTGCAGTGCAAAAATTTCATGGCGATTTGAGCACCCCTTCCCCCCCCCCCCCCGAGCCTCCAAGATCACAAGATTTGCGCGAGTTTTCTGTCATACATGTCTGTCCGATTCCGAATCTCTTTTCCCAAAATAACCCTTTCAGAGAAATTCTTTCAAATTTGGCGAGCTCAATGTGCAGGTACAAACGAAACAATTTTGGAAAACAACAACATATCTGCGATTTCGACATTTGAACGTTGATAATAAATTCGACTTTCACCTGATACGGCATGCTCGTGATGTTGAGACGTTCGTCGCCATGACATTCACGACTGAACTTTGACAGTTTCACATTCGCTGAAAAAAAGAAAAAATCGGTGCTTCAAATGCGAATCATTGTTCAACATCAAGTGAACACACGCTGAATAAAAATGTCCGGTGTCCGGTCCCGCTATTAAAAGGTAGCTGCACAAAATGCCGAGGGTTCCTTTGTTACTCACTGCTGATGACGAAAAGTTATGACCTATTTTTTAAACGTGTCCGACTGAAATGATGTCATGTGCCGTCAAACATGCGCTTGCCGTTCACAGCAAACCAGATTTTCCGTTTAGCCGGTTTCTTCCCGTAAAACAAATGGTGAATGTCGAATCAGTCACATCAAACTGACATTTTAGTGCCTGTACTTTGACAAACGGGCGTTTTTAAAGCAAATGACGTCATTTTAGTTCGGACACGTTCGAATAAATCCACAATACTTTCATAGTTCCGGGACAGATCGCGGGACAGGGCACGACGGCGGACAAGAGACCGGACACCACTTTGGACATTATTATTTGGCGTGCAGAAGAACAACTTTTGGGAACCACGAAAAACAGTCGAATGTTTCAAATTAGACCGACAAAACGCCAAACTCTCCAATGGTGTGCGTTTTACCGTTTTTCGCGCGTCTTGACATCGCGCAGTTGAACGCGTGCTGCCAGTATTCTTCGAACCACTTCACCGGAATCAGACCATGACGCTCGGGCGCTAGCTCGTTGAAATCGTGCACGAATTTCGAATCCTCGATTGTGCTTGGCGACAGCATCAGCCAACCCTGGAGAAGGTTGTCTTATTGGAGAGTTTAAAAAGTCGAAAGTTTCTCGGAGAAGTGCGATTTTCCAGCTGCATTTTCATTTTTTCCTGTTTTGTTTCAGTGAGTCAGAACTCCATGAAATTGTTGTTGTTGTAGACTGCCGTTACTGCGGACACGTGTTCAAGCTTTTAATTCGATCGTTTACAATTAGAACAATTAAATAATTAAAAGTTAAAATGTAAATTTAAAAAAGTGCGAAAAAGGAAGTGCTTGCTTAACTCAGAACACACGTCCATGCGAATGATGCCACTGAACAATCCTGTTCAGTCACCAAAATCAAAAACCAGCCAAAACCTGTCGAAAATTCCGGATCGCCTCCAAGAACGCGCGGTCGCTCCACCAATTTGCGTCCGTCCGCCCAATCAGCATGAAGCGTCCGGGCGTGATGTGTTCGCGGTGCATCGCCTCGACCAGCAGACGCACGTTGCGGTCGGACAACTGCAGCACGACCACCTGCGGCATGGCGTGGAAAGTTTGTTACCGCTCGTGGCCTGGGTGGTAGCGCGTTGGACTCTTGTCTGTGCGGTCGGGAGATCAAGCCCCGCCGAGGGGTGTATAGGCACTTAATGACAGAGAAAACTCGATGGGCGCCCTACTCGACGGCGTTCTGTACGCTTCTCTGGGTTAGCTCTGGCAAAAACAACAGGACATTGCGTCCATATGGAGATTCACGCTGAGAAAAAGCCATCCGAACAGGTGTCCGGTGCATCTTGTATCCGGATGTCTAATCCACCTAGGTCTCCTGTTCGCCTTGGGCTCTCTTAAGTCTTTGACCGCCTGCGTGTCCTGTATCCACGTGTTGTCCCGGAAACAAAAGTGGCAACATCACATAGTCGGCGTTTTCGGCTACTTTTATTTCTGGGACACGGACACACCGCACTGGACACCTGCAGAGGACACTGGACACTTTTGTTCGGACTCGTTTTCTTAGTGTGTCCGTTGCTCAAACGTCCGAAACAAACAGTTGAGCGAATTTTATGCGGAGGAAGTGAGAGCTTGTTGTTACTGTTAGACACACCGAATCTTTTTTTTTTCATCACACTACTGCAACGGAAGTACGTATAGCCTATATTTGATAGGGAACGTGTCGGACGTAAATGACGTCACGTGCTCGAAGACACGCGCTTTTAATGCGCAGCGCAACCCAGACCACTCAGTTTTTGATAAACATCAACGCTGAAAAAGTACACGTATGCGTGAACGGGTGAACCCAACTGAAATCATCAGGTGCATACTTCAAACGATCACATTTTAATGGCAAATGACGTCATTTCGGTGTGACACCTTGTGATAACTCGACAATACCTGAGCGTTCGAGAGCACGAGACGCCGGACAAGCAGCTGCGCTTCGGCCAGCGTCGCCCAGCGTGACAGCGACAGGGTGACGTCGACGCAGATGCCTTTGGAATTGGCGGCAAATTCGAATGTGTCCGCGGCCACTTGCGTCATGAATGGCGAGGCGTCGTGCACGAAGTTGACCTGTGCATGGTGATTGGTGGAGAATGGGGGCGTTGGTTGGTGATTGGTTATGTTGAAAGGCAACCAATCATTCAGCGTGTATTGAGCAAAATAGTTCGAAGGCGTAGCTTGCGCCTTTACTGCGGAGGTGAGGCATGTCATCATTAAATAACCGGCTTGCTGAATGTCAGATCAAGAGCAGCCAATCGAGTGCACTGAGAACGTCTGCTGAACAAACCACTGAACAGTTCTTTTAAAGCAGAACATTCTCAGTGAATGGCGAGAAACTTGCACTTTTGAAACTGATACACATCTGACCGACCAGTGACCAGTGCATTTCGTGCAGCAAATCAGTGATGACGTGCAATTGGGACGAGTCGGCCGGCTGCATGCCCAACGCGAGCGGATGCATCGCACGGACGCCGGTTATGGGCGACAGATTGATGATCGGAACCTGATTGCGATTTGGGCTTTGTTGAATGTTCGCGAAATACCTGCACCTTTGGTGTGTCATGGTGCGAATTAGCTAGCTGCTGTTGCCATTTGTTTGTGCACGCATGGCATTTGGTTATAGCCTTGATATTATAGCTTGACTGCATCGGGCTTATTGTGATCACAGTGATCAAATTCAAACGCGTGCCAATCAACTGAAAAACTGAAAAGGCATATAACAATAAAAAGACTTGCAGACATGTTTTTTCGTTACCACGTGTCAGGTTTCACTTCGAAATACAGAGCAGGCAAAACGGGGAATTGAAAATAAGAGAGAATGGAGATTGACTTCATTTTGGAATAAAAAACCCGTGTAAGCAAAACACATACTGTACCAACCGCAACAACCGCGCAGTTTTGGTTTCAGAAGCGTGCGTCCTCAAAACAAAACAAAAAACCCAACCCCGCATGCATTCCTCCAAACCTGCAACTGTTCGAGCAGTTGATTCAGACTGATCGGCATCGGATAGTCGAAGTGTATCACGGCCAACAAGTCCCGCTGACGGATGTCGTTCACGTGTCGCCGATTCACGAGCAACTCGAACAGATCGGCGATCGCTCGCAGTTCACTGTCGCAGGTGTCCACGACGATGGCGCCCAGCTTGACCTCAGGCAGAACACTGGAAACGGCGAAAATGTGGCTGGTTTTGGTGGTGGAACCGTTGGGTTGGGATTGTGCAACGGAAATGCTTGCGCTTGGGGTTGTCGCGCAACTTTGGTAAACTCAAAACAAATCAGCGTCAGCGATCGCTCGCACGCGTCGACGACTACTCGGCGCCGAGCATGATTCTAGGGAGAACATAATTTCATTCGTGAAACAAAATTCCGATTGTTTTGGTTTTTCAATGTCTAGCACCAAAAACAGCGGCGCCGTTCATACCTCGCCTCCTGATTGAGCAGCGCCAACTCGTGCAGCAACGCCACGAGCGTCTCGAACGCGTGCGGCCGCAGCGCGCCACACTGACTGTCGTCCGCCTCGACGCGCGCGTGCAACGGCAACAGCACGAGCACGTAGAGGCGACGGTTGGACGGCACAATCAAGAGGTCGTCCATGAGACGGACACTCGCCACGGTCAGATTCACGAAGAGTGTTTTGTCTTTCTGTTGCGTTTCGCATGGTTGGAGGTTTTGAGTTTGAAGTTGCGCTTTGTTGTTATGGTTGACGATGTCGTTGAGTTGGCTGTGGAGTTCTGCTTTTAGTGGCGACTGGTTTTGGGTTTGCTGGGCTGTTGTTGATTGAATGGTGTTGGTTAGCAAGAGGACTAGCGATAAGGATGGAAGTATTTTGATAATCGTAAAGAACGGTAATTGATTTGTAATCTCCATGGCAAATGATCATCCGGGAGTTTGGCTTTGTATCATCCTGAAATGAATAGACGAAGATTCCTTCAAGTTTGTCATGTCTTTTTCAATCGATCAAATCTATCACAATGATTGGTGCGTTACACCACTGAAAACGATTTTCAAACATCAAAGGTAGCCAAAAAAGATGGAGCGTTTGGACTTGGAGCTTTTATTTGGGATGTTTGGAAATAAACTGTGCAGCCAATCAGAATATTGGTGAATTGACACAATAATCATGTCCATTCGCGAGCGAAGCGCAGCGCAGCGGACAGCGGATGAGACATAATATGGCCCGTCTGTCGCTCGCGCGTAAATTCCTAACTTTCTGTGCCTCGCATTGTGAGCAAAAAAGGAGCTGAGAAATTTTTCTCCTGCACACAGGTAGGTAATCCATAGGTATGCTGTGTACACTAGAAATTTTTTCGTGGTGATCCTCTATACACGCTGTGTGCGCAAAACATCGATTCTGAATTCGCTGTTTCTTATTCTTCTATACCCCTTTTTTTTCGGTCATGTCATAAAATGTGTACGCAGTTTCAGTGATATAAAGAAAAATCTGACTGTTATGATAAAAACATTTCCTAGGGTAAAAGATGCCAAATTTTTCAAATTTCGCATTCATTTTTTTCTACGATGCTCCAAAAGGTTTAAAATTTAGCCTTTTTGCACAAAATGACGAAAAACGCGTATTTTGACGTGTATTTGCGACTTCTGCGCATGAAACAAACCGTTATTTGACAAATCACAAAATTTCCGGGGTAACCAACAACGGAGAGTTTGAATTTGACCTTTATTTTAAAAAAAAATAAAGGAATAGCAGTTAAATAACTAAAATCGTGACGATTTCGGACGAATCGGCCGTGAAAATTGGCGAAATCGTTCCAAAAACAAAAAATGAGAAACTGGTGTAGTTGGGGGTAATATAATGCGCTGATCACGAATTTTGGATTAGTTTTCTTATGTGAGCAACTCTAGATACTGAATCGTGACGATTTCGGGCGAATCGGCCGTGGAAATTGGCGAAATCGGTTCAAAAACAAAAGATGGGAAAATGGTGTAGTTGGGGGTAATTCAATGCGCTGATCACAAATTTTTGGTTCGTTTTCTTATGTGAGTAACTCTAGATACTGAATCGTGACGATTTCGGCCGAATCGGTCGTGGAAATTGGGTGAAATCGGTCCAAAAACAAAAAAATGAGAAACTGGTGTAGTCCGCGGTAATTCAATTGTCAGGTCCACACCTGGCGCCTACTTCTTTCCTCAACTGGGATGCTAAACTATTTTATTCTTTTACACCACACACACCAGTTACAACAGTTAAACTCTTCTTTTCACATTGGTTTTCTATCTTTTTGTGTATTTAACTTTGTTTCCTTCAATAGTTTCTTTGTATTTCTCGCATCCGACTTCACACAATAAAATCGAAAGCACCAAACAAATTGGGCTCGTCGTAATAAAAGTGAAACATCGGAACGAAGGTACCGTGTGGTCGCCCCACATCAACGGCGACTACGCGATCCGTCCAGGACTGCGCCTGACGTAGGGGCGCCTGGGCGACAACTCACTGCCTGCGCCGATAGCGACAGGTGTAAACATTGCCGGCCTCGCTTCAAATCTGTAAACCGTAAGTAACCTGCAACAGTCTTTTATTTAATTGTTTCTTTTATTCTTTCAGTAAGACTAGAGGTAGGAGGAAAGTGTTGAGAGGCCCTAACGCATGTGTGACGCTAACACAGCGACGCCAATAACATGTTCCGTGGTTCATGCTAACAAGAAGTCCACGTTGAGACGTCTGGGAAGTCAGAAGCCTAGGAGTGAGAATACCAGAAGTCCTCACCTTGTAACCAGTGTTAGTGAGGCGACGCCGCTGACAGTGGACGGCCAAAGCCGCACTGCACCTGGCGTGAGGCACCCCCTTGGAGTGTCGACTCTAGGGTCAAGTGCCGAGAATCCTAGTAATTCACTCCACCCGAAGAGTAGGTCTCTAAGGGGGGATTTACACAATGCGCTGATCACGGATTTTGGGTTAGTTTTCTTCTGTGAGCAACTCTAGTTACCGAATAGTGACGATTTAGGGCGAATCGGCCGTGGAAATTGGCGAAATCGGTCCAGAAACGAAAAACAAGAAATGGGTGTTTTCCAGGGTAATTCAATGCGCAGATCACGTATTTTGGGTTAGTTTTCTTATGTGAGCACTCTACATACGGAATCTCGACGATTTCGGGCGAATCGGCCGTGGACATTGGCGTATGCTGACAGTGACGATTTCGAGCGAATTGGCCGCGGAAATTGGCGAAACCGGTTTAAAAACAAAAAACTGGAAACCCATGTAGTCCAGAGTAATTCAATGCGCTGATCCCGGATTTTGGGTTAAATTTCTAATGTGAGCAATTTTTGATACCGAATCGTGACGATTTCGGGTAAATCGGCTATGGAAGCTGCCGACATCTCTCCAAAACAAAAAATGGAAAAATTCTGTGCGCTGATGCCCAATGGGAAGTACGGAAGAATCAACGAATTCTGAATATTGTTCAATTTTTGGGGCTTATGTAAAAGTCGGAATATTATCTAAAAATGCGGAAGGCGCATATAAAAGGAGGAATATGGCTTTGCGTAAGCAGTGAGAAACTTGGCTTGACAACTATTTTCAAATCTCTGATGTGGCACACGGATACAAGTACATAAGAGCCATATTTTTGCGCCGTTTATTCATTATTTCGGTTGCACATGGTAACCCTCTTACTTTTTTCGACAAACGAAGCGTTCACATTCGATGCATGGTGACCGAAAACCACTAAAATAGAGATTAGATCTTGGATCACTGACACTGCTTTGCCCACGACAAAGCGTTGCGCAGAGGTAATGGTGAAGGCAATTGTTCACGGGACGGACGGTTGAGCCAATATCCACACTCTTCCTACAACAATCCACAGGATTTTAGTACCTTCGGGTTTTTGGAACTGGGGGAGGAGGATGAAAATCAACGGAAGACAACACATTTTGTCACTGGTGTGTGCGTACGTACAGTATGGCCGAACTAATAAGGCAGTCCATCAAGGTGGGATCAGTCACAGACTAGGAGTTGTCTTTTTCAGAAAATGCCAACAGAATTCCCAATTATATGTGCAAAGGAGAAAGAATGAACATGATAGCACGAAGAATCCATTAGTTAAAAAAACACGTCAAATTTGGTACACAATTGGGTTTCTGAACGTCTTTTTTCTTTATTCAAATTCAAAAGCTGCCATGTTTACTCGGCCATTCCGTACGTCAACAATTAAGCTTTGCAGTCTTAATTTTTTTTGTTTCTGCACAGAGTTTGCAGAATTTTGTACATGCTGTGATTTCCAACTAAACTGAAGAGGACAATCGAAAAACGGTTTTCAAGATTTTGTACGTTTCTCAGCAAAACAAACGCGGCGCAAAAATATAACTCTTATGTACTTGTATCCGTGTGCCACATCAGAGATTTGAAAATAGTTGTCAAGCCAAGTTTCTCACTGCTTACGCAAAGCCATATTCCTCCTTTTATGCGCCTTCCGCATTTTTAGATAATATAGAGGTACGTTCGATTTGTGGACGTTTTACGTAACTCAACATAGAATAAGGATCAGTTCCAGTGGTGGATTTTTCGGACAAACTAGTAAATAAACAATCAGTTGAAACACAGAAGAACACCACTGAAGAAGAAACAGAAGAACATTTTCACCGTTTTCAAAGTTTGCCAGTCAGATTTAGCGCGCCAATTTGAGCGTAACAATTTGACCAGCGCGCGCGTGCACGCCTAGCAGGGTGGCAAAACTACAAGATTTTTTTTGATGGCACAGATCATGTAGAGCTATTTACAGATAAACGGTAAAACATTCCAGATTTAGTGCATTCTAAGAATTGGCTGCGTCAAGCTGCCTGGACCAATCAGTAAGCTTAATTCAAATAAAGCAATGATAGTTCTACTGTAGCGTCAATCAATCGGGTCGAATTCTTTTTCTTGAAGCCAGCTCATTGGGTGGGAAAATTGAATGGAGCACGCCGATTGGTTACACTGACAAAACAAACTGGAGAGCGCAACTTGTTGTGGCAAGTGTATGATGGTGGTCACTATGTTTGTCTTGTTTTTGTGAAAACGTCTTTCACTACTTTTGTTTGTTGCTGGCTTTTCTTTTGCGACGGTGATATGGTCTGCGAAGCTGGCGAAACTTTTCTGTTTACTTTTCGGAAAAAGATACAAAACGGACGTTTTTGTCGGATTTCATGCTTCATTAAGCCGTTAAAGCGAGGCTTCTTCTCACTAAAACTCACAGAAACAATAAAAAACAGAAAGGGTGTTTTTCAGCAGTTCTACGAAGTGCAAAATAGTCAGTGTTTGTTATGATCAAATTTTATTTACACGGCACAAAAGAGTACCTGAAAAGATTTGAAACACGATGTTTTTGTTCCAGTTCGTATTTTTTCCAAATCAGAAACAAAAACATTAAAACTTAAAAAAACATCGAATACCACCGTCCAGTTCAAAACCATGAGCATAACTTTGTGTACACTGCGCATGCAGCAATTACGCAACATGAAAAGTCACTCGGGTTACAGTATCACCTTTGGAAAAAAATGAGATCAACAAAACTTCCAATCAGAAAAAATCAAAAAAAAGTTTCAACCAACAATCTGTCACTCTTTTTTCTTCTGTTCACCCGTCGTATTGTTCGGCACTGCCAAGCTGGTGGTCGGCTGATCATTCCCCGACGCTTCCTCCCCAACGGGTACGTCAGCGGGTACGTCACCGGGTATGTCCTCGTGGTGGCCACGATATTTGTCCAATTGTCCCTCAAGGAACTGTATTCGTTCGTTCAATTTACGCGTCGTGTTCGTGTGCTCGGCGAGTAGACGAGCCAGTCGGGTGGTCAACGTTTCCACGGTGCCGTCCAAGCGTTCCGCCTTCTCTTCGGAAGTTTCCTGGTCTTCGGGCGCGTTCTCGTCCAGCAGATTGTCTTTCATGAGGATTTCGCGACCCTGCGTGGAATTTTGTGCGGATTTGCTGAATCTGATGATCAGTCTTGACTTTTTTTGCCTTTTCAACTGAATGCCGTGTTCACTCGAATAAGCCAAGCGAAACAATCGATATTTGCGGAAGATGGTGGCCCACACCAGTGCTGCGCTTCTTCTGAGCTACACTTGCAATCCACGAAATTGAGTTCAGACTCCGTAAAAAGGTGTCCCTTTAGGTGCGCCAAAACATAACCGTGGTAAAAATGGCATCCGACCGATCGTCATTGAGGCTTGCCACAATTAGCGGTCAAGCGTGGTACGGTGGTACATTGCATTTTTACCGCATAACCATTGTGTTGGGACAAGAGAACACCACAATGGATGGGACATATACAAGGCAGATCAAACAAGACACCCAGACGTATGGGATACCAAAAGGTACCCCCACCCCGAAAAACGGACACCATTTTCAGCGCAAGAAACAGAGCCGACTTAACCAAAATCAACCAATTTGCATGGCGGTTCTGTGCATTTCGGCCTGGTCAACATCAACTATACAGAAGAGGGGTGGCCTCGATCAGTGATGTGTCCCTCTCGAACCGCTTGAGTCATGAAAACTTGCTGAGTACTAGGCTCAGTAAATGAAAACCAAAACCAAAAAACCAAAACCAAAAACCAAAACCAAAACCAACAACCAACAACCCAGCTGACCTTCTGTATCAGCATGCGTCGTGCGTCCGGGTACTCCTTGAGCGCCTCCCACAGATCGTCCTTCGTCAACGCGAACAGATCACTGTAGCCCTCCGACCGAACGTTCGCCGTCCGTCGATTGCCGTTCTTGCTACCGGCGATGTTCAGAATGCTCAACTCTCCAAAGACGACGCCCTCGCCGAGATAGACGAACACTTTCGTCCCGTCCGGCGACACCACGGCCAGTTTGCCGCGTTTCACGATGTACATCTCGCGGCCGATGTCGCCCTTGCGGCAGATGTAGTCGCCCGGACTGAACACCTGCGTCCGGAATGTTGCGTCAGAATGGGGAAAGACGTTTTTTGGTGGGAGTGGTGGGTTTTTTTTTGTTGGAAAGCACTGGGTGAAATTGTGTGAGAATTGGTCCGAATGGACGGTCTACGTAAAATGGTCGACCTGCAGTGTGGTTTACATTGCGTTTACTTGGTAAAGTTTATATGTTTGATCGTTTTTTTGAAAAATAAATCTGCTGTAGTTGATGTAATTGCAACTCATAAATGAAAACCAAATAACCCGCTACTCCTTCACACAAAACGGTAAAAAAACTAAAAAACAAAACAAAACGCATTTGAAACGCGATTCAGGATAAGCAACAGCCCATCAAATCAGAATAAGAAACCATTCCACTAAAGCCACCACAGAAAAAAAAACAACCGCAATTTTTATCCACCGACCTGCAGCTTCAACTTGAGCACCAACTCCGACAACAAGCCGGCCTCGCAGTCCTGGAAGATCTTGACCTTTTTCAGCGTCTCGAAGTGGACGTGCGTCGCGATTTCCGCCTGCAGTTTCGCCGGCAATGTGCCCAGCACGTCGTCGCTACCGGTCGTCTGTTTGTTCGACCACAAATAGTCGAACCACTTTATCACGCGATGCTCCATCTCTTTGCCGACCTTTCGAAACTCCATGTACTGTTTTATCGAGTCGACACGATTCTGGAACTCCGTGCGCGCGGCGCTCATGTTCGAGATCATGCTGGAGAAGCAATGGTGGTGGTTTTTTTTACTTTTCGGAGGGGGGAAATGGGCGATCGTGAACGTTGTGATTTTGTCAGGCTTCATCTGCGCACACCACGCTTCGGCATTTGATGTTGGCACGGTCGAAATGCAGAGAATCATGATACAATTAGGTTAACTTTCACCTCTAAAGAAACATCAGTTGTTGCGTTTTGTGTTCCTGTGGACGGACATTGCCTGTGCTGGACTGGGTTCTGCCCGACCAAACGAGAAACACTTTTTATATTGCTCTTTATTTTTTATTTTTAGATTGTGACCAACCAGTGTACTGTCTATTCAAATTTTTGACCAATGGTGAAAACTGTGCACTGTATTTGTGTACTTAACAACTGCAATGGCACAATGACAACAAAAAATGAAACCACATTTGCAAAATTAAAGCCCGTCATAGAGCAGCAATTCACAGCTACAACCAATTCATCAACCGTAAACCAATGAAAACAGAAACAGAAACGCTCATGATCGATCCAACCGACCTGCCGACGTTTCCGACAATCGTCGCGAATATCAGCACGCCCACGAGAAAGTCGACCGTCACAAAGACGTACTCCCAGTCCTGCTCCGGAGCGGGCGTCTCGCCGATCGTCGTCAGCGTCAGCGTCGACCAGTAGAAACTGTAGATGTACCGACGGGCGAGTGTGTCCTCTTCGATGCTGCGAAAAAATGCGCGCGCGCGCGTTTTTTCTTTTCTCGTGAATTTGGGAGTTTCGAAAATGAATTTCCATTTTTCATTTTATCTGTGCGGTGTATTTGATCGCGTGAGAAGCCGACGCCGTTTCAAGCTTTTTTACATCCAATCTTATTTTATTTCATCGTTTCAATTAGATTTGTTATAATCGGCTGAATGCACTTTCAAAGTACCAACCTGTAAGTACTTACACTTTCAAAGTAACTTCCCAACCAGCACGTAAGCATAAACAAAATCGTTTTCAGAACCACAAAAAACCATGAAAACAACCTCGACAGCGACTGGTCGTTCTTGATGCCGTACACCCACGAGTCCGAGCCGAGTCCGATGATCTTGCTGATCGCGAAGTAGACGCACGCGTTCCAATGGATGATGATGACGATGTAGCAGATGACGCAGAAGACGCGAAATGCGTTCGGAAACGAGCTCCGAGTTTCGGTGCGGTCGATGAATTCGCTGGCGCGCGGCAGCCGCAGCAGCCGATTCAGTCGGAACAACGGACTCTGATGAAAGAATTCGAAAATGTACAGCACGTCCGTCGGAAAGACGCTGGCGACGTCGACGCGAAAGTCGGCGCTCTTCGCGTAGTATTTCGCGAGGCGTTTCCATTCGCGCACCAGCAGGCCTTGCTCGAGGAAACCTGCGCTGGTGAAAAGATCTTTGCAATTACAGTGGAAAATAACGCGGTAACAATGCAGTTTCTCTCTGCTCTTTTGTTTTTATCAGTCCATTTTCAACGTTTGAAACCCCAAAAAATATCTCTTCCCACCAGATTAGTTCAGCCAATTTTCACCGCTTGAAACCCCAAGACATTGCCGCACCCCATCACAGACAGACCAAGCCTCGCACGTTCTTCTTGGAAGAAACAAACTTGAGCGAGTGTTCTTGAAGTTGCCACGAGTCTATCACCTGTTTTCATTTTCACGACCATATCCATGATGTACACCAAATCGGCGGTATAGTCAAAGAACGCCCATGCCCACGCGTTGTCGCTCGTTTGCAATTGCTCAAAAGTACCTGGACCAATTATCGGCGTGTGTGACAATCTTCCAATTGTTTTTTTGTTTCTTCAAATTTTTTTGCACCAACTTTGTCGCGTCCATGGCGTAGCGGTAGAACTTTGGCCTACAGTTCTGTAGGTACCGGGTTCGAACCTCGCTATGGACAAGACATACTCGTGGAAAATTAGAGTGCCCAATGAACATCTAATGGTCTATTCCCTCCTGAGCCGAGGGTAAAATTGGGCTCGGGGCAGTATTGCCCGTCTCCGCCGGAGTTTGGTACCTTCGGGTTTCCGGAACCGGCGCGCGTGCAAATAAATTAAAAAAAAACTTTTTTGCAAAAGAAAATCACAGAAAAACTCACATCTCGCAACGACAACCACTAAATTATAGCAGACGGCGATGGTGACGACACCGGTCCACCAGTAATACAGTTCACTGGCTGGATCGACAATGAAATCTCGCACACGACTGAAACAAAAAAAAACACGGGACAAGAATTGTCAAAAATCAGTCGCACACTTGCAAAAACGCTGAAAATCGTTGTTTTTTGCTGCTGCTCCGATTTTTCTTTTCATAATTTTTATATTTTTATAATCAACCAAAAAATCAACAAGAAAAATCTGCCAACTGACGTGAAAATTGTGACCGGTTCAGGCTCGGCCGCGGCAGCGTCGCCGCCTCCCGGGGCCGGTGCGGCTTTTGGAGTTTCGCCATTCTCTTCCGGCTTTACTTGATTCAATTTTCTTCTTTTCAGAAACTGCAAAAAAAGCGTAAAACTACAAAGCTAAACCGGAGCTGGAGCTGATCCCTGATCCCAATGTTTCACCCCTTCAACAAAGCTGTCAATCAAGGCACTTTCACTTTGTTAAAAAGGCTTCACTTAGGATTAGGATTAGGTTTAGGATTAGGAACCTACAACGACTTCATTAGGATTAGGATTGGGCTTAGGATTAGGAACCTACAACGACTTCATTGAAACCGAACTAAACAACAAAACAGACTGTAAACTTGGCTTTGGTTTAGTAATGTAGGCAAAGCCAAAAAAAGCATGGTAAAATCTAAAAAAATATGTGCGGCCAATGACCACAAAGTACTTTAGCGTTAACCACAATTTTAAAGAGACAAACACCAATCAGATAAAAGTGGGTTAGCACTTGGTTACACTTGGAGTTTGCAAGTTAGAAGTAGCTTAGCATCTACATTTTGCCATTTGCAATGGAAACTTGCAAAACGTAATACCCTTGGCATAAATTTTGAGCAGAAAAATCGCGCCCGCGTCTGCATGCTTGCATCGGAGCCGGGAGTGTACGGTCGGTGGTCGCCGTTTTCTATTCTGGTTGCACTCGTTGTTGCCATTTTCTCGTTGATTTTCCGTCTATTTCGTCAGAAATGCTGTTCGAATAAGTTTTGAATGATCCGTTGGCATTCTTTCGTCCTTCGCGGGAACCAAGTCGACAGCAGCGTTTCAAGAAAATTCTGAAAATTCAGTTATTTTACCTTTTTTTACCCTTCACCTTTACGTTCTTCGAGCATTCGGAAAATGCTGTGTGGTCGAATTAAACCTGCTTCAGCTGCAGCAGCCTACTGCAGCTCAGCACCATGTGGACTTTTACTGAATATATCCGGCTTGAAGTTGAGAAATTTGTTAACGATCCAATAGCGCTGCGCTAATGCGAGTTGCTTTTTTGCTAATTTTACCGTGAAACAGCGTCACATCTTCAATTCATCAGGATATCGTAAGTACCGCGCAGGCTAATTAGGCTCTTTCTCCTCCACATACGTACATATAGTTTAGGAATACTTTGTAAAATCTCTGTAACAGCTTGAGCTTAAAGACGCATGAATCAACAAACAAGCTACATGGCGTGAAATCGCGCGCTTATAATGTGATGGGGTTTCAGCAGAAGCTGAGCGGACGTGTTTTCTGTGCTGATGTTGGACACACTGCGGGACTACACTTGAATGAAGCTCTTTTGCTAAAGTAAATAAGTTTCACCATGTCGGCGTTGTATCATAATTTTCTTGCTTCTGCTAGCCATTACCTCAATGCAAACCATAACAACGAGGCTGTGTGCATCTCCACGGATACGACGGCTGCAAATATGTTTATTCTGAGGAATACTTTCATCGTGTTTGTCTGTGGCAAAAATGAAGCACTATGTCGTTTTTTTTTGATATTTCAAATGCAGTCAGTTTTAAAAGTTTTGTGACAAGAAAACACCCAGAAAAACTGACAGAAATTACGGGCTTTTTTGTCAGTTTGTCACTTTGTCACTTTTTTATGCGTTTGTGGGCATGTAATCAGTCACCTTGTAAATTTTCTTCTTACTCGAACGAATCTATGGTGCGCACTTTGAAGTTTGAACCCGATTCTATGACTCAAAAGTTATAACAAGAAAGACATTTTTTGGGATCAGCCAAACAGATTTCAGAGTATATGACATCATTTCGGATCAACGCGTTCGAATAAATAAGCCATACCGTATTACCTCCAATAAACCCCCGGGGATTAATACGTCAGCGACATTTAGGGGTGGGGGTTTATTGGTGGGGAGGGGGATTATTGGTGGGGGGGGGGGGTTATTTACAAACAAATTCTAGGGGGGGGGGGTTGTTGAAAAATGGCAAAAATACCTTGCATGGCAGGCAAGAAAGTCGCAGAAACTTCTACTTTTCACAGAGATTTCTTTTTGTAACAGCCTTTTGTAATGAAATTACCATTAACTCATCCCTTTGGGTCAAAATGACCAAATAATGACATTTACCCAAGCACACAAAGAAGTTGAGAAGAAAATTTGGTTTGAACTTTCAAAAAATTATGCCATAAATCGAATTTTCAGAGCAAAGCAGAAGAAAAATTTTTCACATTTTTTAAGTTTGAAAAAAAATCCAATTAAAAAAACAAAAAAATGAAAAACTTTTTTTTCAAAGCTCCTAACCCTAGGCATGCATCTACACCTGGCAAAATCGTTTTATGAAATTGTTTCAGATGGTCAGATTTTAGTCTACGAATCGCAGCGTAGGAATAGCCCTAGCACGTGAGTCGCAAATAACTTCATTTTTGCATGTGTAATGTCTGCATTTGCATTTGCTCCAACAATACCCTCTCTGATCTCGTGGTTAAAGCGTTTTGTCACGGAGATCAGTATTTATGGGTGATGGAGGGAGAGAAGGGGCGTTGGGATTCAACAAAATATCTGGTTGAACGGTTGGCGAGAAGAAACCATAAAGTGTGTAATCTTCACAGAAAAAATGCCGATCATAAACTGTTTGTTTTGCCCCTACGGCCCATCAATTTCAGTTCCGGTATTGGGTGGAGTGATGGGACGATTACCGTAAAGTCTTGCATATAAGGTTCCTCCCACTTATAAGACCCCCACCCAAAAGTGGGCGGAGTGTCACACGGCGGGAAGCCAAAAAATTCAAAATTTTGACTTGGTCAAAATCCTACCCCGTTTATAAGGCCCGGAATTCCTAATGTTCGGTTTATAAGACCTCCTCCCACTTATAAGGTTGTCACACGAAATTCCACTTTTTTCAGAAATTTTTGATTTTCAAATTTATATAAGGAGACCTTATATGCAAGACTTTACGGTAGTCTATGCTTCAAAATAATTGACTGGTTGTTTAGCGATTCAATTTTATCACATCCACTTAGCTTCTAAATGTAGGGAAACGTTTACCTTCGTGTGTCTGCAATTGGTTGTGACCACTGAATCATTAAAGAAACAGTAATTGGTGATACCGATCAATAACTGTGGTACATAATGGAAGAAGAATGGACTGCAAATGTTCATTATCGCGTTTTTCACATTTATTTTCATTACATACATCGGATCGCATCTTCCACCACCAACCATCCCCAACAAACAAAACAACAACATCGTAAAAAAATCATCATCCTACCACAAAATCCCATTCAGCTAGCTTTTTTCTCAACCAACCCAAGATCAGCTGCTGTTATTGCATGATGTGGTCGATTTGGTTGATGTTCATTGCCTTCGTGGCACAGGCGTCTTGTGGAGCGACAGGTAAACTCGCTGCATTTTTTTCATAATTCTTAAAACCGTGGGAGGTCTCCGTATTTCAAGAACGTTTGTTCCCCACAGAGCGAGGCATCTGCCAGAGCGCGGTGGCGTCTGATGAAGCGAACAACATCAAGACAGTTCATCATCACGAGGCAAGGACATTGAGAAAACACAGCATACTTTGATTGATTGGTGTGCGGACTCACATTTTTTTTAAATATGAGGACGGTTGTTCCGCCCTTACTATAACACAAGAAAAAAATGCAAACTGACTTTTTAAAACATTGTCAAAATGGTTTGGCCTGGGATTAAGATTTGGGGGTAGGATTAAGAACTCCACGACGACTTTGAATATGACACCGAGAATAACGCATGCTCAACAAATTACTCAATACTAGTTTGAGATTTTTGGCTCAACATTTTCTCAAGTAATTTGTTGAGGCGAAAATGTTTAAGCTGGATTACAACAGCTGGTAAACAAAGGAGAGAAAACATTCAGCTTTTTGAGCGCATATTTCTATTTTAGAGCTTTTTTATTTAGCTTGGTACGGGCGAAACACTGTGTTTCTACAAGGTGGGCCGCAAGATGAAATGGGAACTGGCGAAAGACTACTGCGAAAAAAATCTCCACGGGAATGATGGAAAGAAAGGTCGTTTGTTCGCGCGAAAGGAGGCGGTGAAAGTCACTGTGAACAACGACGAGACGCTGGAGGAGGTGGTGGCTGGCAAGCTCAAGGTGAGTGTGTGCCCTGATGAAGAACCGTTTGACACCCCAGAAAATAGACGGCCGTCAGTAAAAGTTTCTCAAGCCATCGTTTCCATGTTTTTCAGGACGATTCCAAAGATGACCTGTGGATTGGGGCTGGGGAAGGCACAACAAACGAAGTTGTCTGCCAAGCGCTGCAACCACTAACGACTCGGAATGGTTTTTTACTAAGACAGTCGGAGTGTACCACGAACCTACCGTCCCTTTGCCAAATCACACTAGGTATCTATACTTCAGTTGAACTTATCGACACTTTAAGAAATTGATAAAATGTGCGGTATACATTGGTTACGGTGTAAAACTACGATTTACAAGGTGTCTGTCGATTCACACTCTGAAAAATGAATTGAAATTGCGTGCCACAAAAAGTGACTTTGTATAACGCGTGTACGCTAAAAATACCAAAACAATGGCAAACTCCATACCAAGACCAAACTCCATGCCAAACTATGTGTAAAACTAGAATCTGAGCGTTTTGAGCACCCGACTCACCGCTCGGGGCACCAATTGGCGAATAGCTAGAAACAAATCACAAAACGATCGCCTGCAAATAGATGGCCGGAAAACGCGACCCTGGGTTTACTGTGAGTCTGGTGCTCAAAAAACGCTCAGAATTTAATTTTTGTGTAGTTTGGCATAGAGTTTGGTATATTGGTATTGGTTTCGGTTTTGGTCTTTTTAGTGTGTGTGGTCGTGTTGAGTAAAGATATGCGGCAGTTCGTGTTGGTCGTTCAACTTTCAAAAACGCACAGATCATGTGAAATTACAAAAATGCACATGTGAATGATGCTGATACTATTTCCAGAACCTGCCACCACCACATCCCCGCCGCCTCCCAGCACCGTGCCGACCACTCCAGCCCCCACCGAGCTCCCGACCGTGCTCACGACGCCAGCCCTCAAGGCAAACAAAACGGCGGTGCCAACGAACGCGACAAAGTTTGTGAGCACACAGAGAAAACGCAAGCAAGAGGCAGTGAAATGCGGAAACAGTGAGCGACAGAGTGTACGGTCATGATGCAAGATCGTGTCGAGACCAGACATGGCGGTTACCGTAAACTGTGGACCTCTGGTTTTTGTTACCGCACTCTGTTAGCCATTGTTGACTGTACAACGAAAAAACAATAGGGCGGACAATGCATTCGTCGACAGAGTTGGAGAAAAGTGCCATGAAGCTTTCATGACCGAAATTGTCAAAAAGTGTTTCATGACGTGCACGTGCTCTCTTCATCTTATCGAAACCGATTTGAATCTGAAAAGTTGCGTCCAAAAAGGCAAGAAGTCGTATCGAGACCAAATACCGTTAGTTACCGTACACGTAAAAATATCCGCTCGGGCGATATACTCTGACCCTTTGTTCAACTTTTGAGAATGACTTGCAGCAATTGAAAACTTCATGCAGGTCAACTTGCCATACGGCTTCATTTGTCGTTATTGCGGTCGTGTTTGTGATGATGTTGGTCTTGAACTAGCAAATTGACCCGTGCCTACGGCACGGTTAGCTGATAAATATCAATATTATTTTTGAGTTGGTTTTTCCTTTTTGACCTTGCCCACGACCCCCACTGTTGTTGATTTACCATAGATCGCTCACTTTTAAAGCAATCGTATCCGTCGATGCTTCTACTTTTTTGAAAATCACAGCATTTTCTGTTGTTTGAGCTGTGTTTTTTCTCAAGCAACATGCTTTTGCTGATTTTATTGCAGTCGATTCAATCGTAACCTGATTGGTACTTACCATAGCACTTATTACTGTGTGGTTTGGTTAACGCTGTTTCAGCATCAGTTAAAGCCACAGGTAAAATAACAGATATCTAACTATCATAACTGCACTGCCATTCAAGATGTGAAAAACAATCTTTTTTAATCAGCAACAAACAACTGCCATTCCCTTTTAAAGTATCAAAATCAATTCTCATTTATTAGCCTTTTCAATGTCGCTTATTTGTCGTTTTATTCTTCGTTAATCAGCTTCATTCCACTGTCCTTCCCGTTTAAAGTATCAAAAAAACAATCTTCTTTGATCAGCGACAATTAACAGCCATTCCTGCTCAAAGTATCAAAAATCAATCTTGTTTTGTTAGCATTTCAATGTCGTCAAATGTCGTACAACTGCCATTTCTCTTCAAAAAAATTTAAAAAACAATGTCGTTTGATCAGCAACAATCAACTGACAGGTATCGGTTTTGTTTTGTTTCAGTTTAGATACAGGTTTAAGAAAAGCAATCTGTTTCAGTCAACTGTCATTTTTGAACAGGCAACACTTTTCTGAATACACATTGGAAAGCGCCCGCTTTTGACTTGGTAATGCTTTTTACCCATTTATCCTAACCTAAGTCAGGCCTTTTAAAGTGTAAATGACAAAAAGGCAACACTTTTGAACAATTGTTGCAAAACGCCAACTTTTGTCTTGATAAGTTGCTTCTTTTTCCCGCTTACTCTAACCTAAGCCAAGCCTTTTAAAATTTAAATGACGAAAAAATACAAAACTTTTCTGAATATTCGCTGCAAAACGGCCACTTTTGTGTGGTATGTTTACTTCTTTTGCCCATTTACCCTAACCTTAGCCAAGGCTTTTTGATAGTAGAATGGAAATGACAAAACAGCAACATTTTACTGAATACCCGTAGCAAAGCTCCCGCTTTTGTTTCGTATGTTTACTTCTTTTCCCCGCTTACTCTAACTTAAGCCAGGCCTTTTTGATCGAGTGCAACAAAAAGCAACACGTTTCTGAGTGCCCATTGTGTAAAACGGTCGCTTTTGTTTTGCTATGTAGCTTTTCTATCCTATGTAAGTGACGCATTTTCTGTAATAAAAAAATGAAGGAAAAAGGAACAATTTTCTAAATACTCGTTGTAAACACCCGCTTTATAAAAAGTCTACCTTGTGAAAAGAGCGATTAACTTGCGAGCGATTGTTTTAAAAACTCTTTTGTGAAAAAAACTCCATCGTTTACAATGGAGTCCTTGCAATTCTTACGATTGGTTGTTGCTCTTCAGTGTTCGAGATCGACACGGTTTTATTTCATCTTTTGCAGTCGATTATAAAATTTGGAGCACCAAAAATTGCTTTTTGTCTATCGTAGTTGTTGCTAACGAACAAAAGGCATCATGATGACTAAAGTCATGTAGAATGACGATTCGAACTTTGCCTTGTCATTAGAAAATGGAGTATGAGTATTTAGCTGATGATGACTTAAATAGCAAAATTGGCTCAAACTTGAAACATGAGCGCCAATTCAAACTGCAAAAAAAGTTCCACGGACAAAGTATTTTTTTAGTATAAAAAGTCCAAATCATCATCATTCCCATGCAATAAAAATATCAGTTTTTGGACGACAACTTTGATTTGACTGCTGCTGCTGTTCGCCATCTACATCTACACCAATCGAATTATTAACAAGCCCGGCAATTGATTGTTGCTGAACAAATAGGATAAACAGGTTCCAGTACAAAAAGATTGCAGCATCAACAAAGGCGTGGCCATGATCGATAACGAATTAGTGGAACGGTCCACATATAATTAATCAATTTTAATCGAAAGACGGTTGAATGTTGCTGATCAGAAGAGATTACCTTTTAATATTTTAAACGGGAATAGCAGTTGCTTGTTTTATTGTACTTTTAACGGGGATGACACTGGAATGAGATCGCTAAAAAGTTTACTTTTTGGACTGGATGATTGCTGTTCACAAAAGATATATTCCTCATACTGAACAGGTTGCTTTTTAATTTTTAAATACTTCAAACGGGTATCGGTTGATTGTTGCTTATCAAACAACGTTGTCTGATTAAACAACGTTGTTATTATTTTTTTCAACGGGAATGGCAGTTGAGAAACCATTGACGTCATTGAAAAGCAAATAAAACAAGATTGATTTTTTGATACTCTGAAAAGGAATGGCTGTTAATTGTTGCTGATCAAAGAAGATTGTTTTTAATACTTTGATACTTTACATGGGAATGACAGTGCAATACAGCTGATCAAAGAGGATTGAAACGACAATTAAGCGACATTTAAGAAGCTATCTAGATATCTATACTAACAGAGGAAAAGTTTTGATATTTTAAACGGGAATGGCAGTGGTTTGTTGCTGATTAAAAAAGATTGCTTCCATATTTTGAACGGGAACGCAGTTACGATTGTGTTGCTTACTGATCAAAAAATTTAAAAAGAGGTTCTTATCAAAAAGATTGGCAAATTAAAAAAATATCTGTTGCTTTGATTGATGCTTAAACCAGCGTAAAGCAAACCACACAGCAATACATGCTATGGTAACCAAATACATCAGGTTATGATCGACTCCAATAAAATCAGCAAAAGAACGTTGCTTGACAAAATAGTCCTTTGTTCAAAAAAGAAAGAAATGCTGCGATTAAAAAAGTAGAAACATCGACGGGTACAAATTGCTTCTAAAATGAACAATCATTGCTATGGTAAATCAATAACAGTCGGTTGAAGCAACTATCAAAGTCCAATACATTTTTATTCCGGGTCGTCCGGGTCAAGAAAGTCAAAATCCACCCAAAAATACTATGTGTATTCATCAGCCGTTATTTGCTAGTAGAAGATAGAAGATAGATGTTCTGGTGATATAAGTGATGTGCTGGTGATGACATAAGTGATGTGCTGGTGGTGATATTAGTGATGTGCTTGCTTGCTATTGGCGATATAAGTGATGTGCTGGTGGTGATATACAGTCTAACTCTATTACATGTCCAACTAGCTAATTGGTTGATGCATGCATTCTGTGCATGAACTGCTGTGGATGCTGAGTTTGGTTTTCATAGAATCCATGCATCACGTGACCACCAACCAATCAGATAGTTGACTGTAATTATGGAGTTTGACTGTAAATGATGTGCTGGTGGTGATATGAGTGATGTGCTGGTGGTGCTATGAGTGATGTGCTTGCTGATGGTTATATGAGTGTGCTGAAGGTGATATGAGTGATGTGCTGGTGGTGATATGAGTGGTGTGCTGGTGGTGATATGAGTGGTGTGCTGGTGGTGATATGAGTGATGTGTTGGTGGTGATATGAGTGATGTGCTGATGGTGATATGAGTGATGTGCTGGTGGTGATATGAGTGATGTGCTTGCTGATGGTTATATGAGTGTGCTGAAGGTGATATGAGTGATGTGCTGGTGGTGATATGAGTGGTGTGCTGGTGGTGATATGAGTGGTGTGCTGGTGGTGATATGAGTGATGTGCTGGTGGTGATATGAGTGGTGTGCTGGTGGTGATATGAGTGGTGTGCTGGTGGTGATATGAGTGATGTGTTGGTGGTGATATGAGTGATGTGCTGATGGTGATATGAGTGATGTGCTGGTGGTGATATGAGTGATGTGCTTGCTGATGGTTATATGAGTGTGCTGAAGGTGATATGAGTGATGTGCTGGTGGTGATATGAGTGGTGTGCTGGTGGTGATATGAGTGGTGTGCTGGTGGTGATATGAGTGATGTGTTGGTGGTGATATGAGTGATGTGCTGATGGTGATATGAGTGATGTGCTGGTGGTGCTATGAGTGATGTGCTTGCTGATGGTTATATGAGTGTGCTGAAGGTGATATGAGTGGTGTGCTGGTGGTGATATGAGTGGTGTGCTGGTGGTGATATGAGTGATGTGCTGGTGGTGATATTATCCGATAAGTGATGTACATGCACATATCAAAATGTCTATCTGAGCTTTCGTTAGCTTAACAAATTTTTTAATTTAAACAATTTTCTTTTCAGACCAAAATGTGAGACCGAGACGGAAAAAAAAGTAGATAAAGTATGGATGTACGCCACGTTGGGAGTGGGTGGCGGTGTCCTCCTTCTGTTGATCGTGATTGGTGGCTTGATTTTTTGTAAGTTGAAATTATTTAATTTCAAAAATTTGTACAATCACGTAAATGCGACTGTTAAACAACCATGGTTTCGCGACGCGACTGCAGCAAATTTTTTCGTCAAAGGCGTTACACTATAAAGGACGCAAGTTTTGCGAAACCATGATTCTTTAATAGTACCGTCTGATCGTTCCAGTCGTTGTTCAAAAAGAAATTTATGAAAGAACAAAAATGGAACACTGTGCACAACTACAAAATTAAAATTTGTAGCAATAACTCTCTAAAATAGGGGCATTTAGGTGAGTGTGTACACAGCTTACACGCAGGAATAAAAATTGCACACTGCAAAACCTGCACTGGCAAGCTGCACTGCACTTTGCACTGCTAAAAACTGCACCGCACTGCATCTTTAAAAAAGACACTCCCAGTTAAACTTCAGCCGGTTTTTAATGATATAGTGCAAAATGCAGTGCAGTTTGCAATGCAGGATGCAGTGTAGGATGCCATTTTTCTCTTCGTGTGCTTGTGCTGTGCACGTTCGGCTGATGTTTAACGCAAGTCAGACCAGCGAAATCGAGGGTATCAATATTTAGTGGTGACCAATGGCATTGATTACATTTTTTGA